>JAPQRN010000005.1:1570066-1592340 GCA_037367275.1 Coranthus polyacanthus
ACACCACACCACACCACACCAAACCACACCGACCGAGAGAAGAGGCTGACACGAGGCTGAAAGAGGATGATGAAGATTGGGATTATTTTTGACCGGGTGATAAAACGATAATTATGTTTATCGTGATATACGTTCATCTTTTGTCTCTAGGGTTTATTTTGTTTACATCGTTTCAGTGTTTTCGTGCGCTCTCATTTTTCAATTTTGATTTAATGTTGCATACACAACATTTCTCTGGAGAATAAGTACGATGGGAAGTATTTAATCTTTCTGTGTTAAATGTAAATGATGACTAGTGACACGATGGACAGTGTTGGCCTGTTCGTTTGTCAGACACAGAGGGTGTTGTCTTCAGATAAAAACAGTCGGGCAGGGTGGACCGACAGCCAAACGCTGGACCTGGACCAAGATAAGAAGGGAGTCTGTTAGACTTCCTCGCGTAACACACAAACCGTACACAAATCAGTCCTGTTTCTGTTGTTACCCTTCAGTCCTTTCCTTTAAAAGTTATGTTTGTGTTTATATTATTGATATATTCTCTCTTATTTATAGATACGGTGTGAACACGCTGGAGAACATGCTCCGGCCGCTTGTGATGAACGGCTTGAAATGTGTGCTGATTTTTGGTGTCCCCGCAAAGATTGAGAAGGTCCGTAAAACAGAGACGGCACGCAGTGCCTCCTTTTACTGGCAAATCGGATGCTTTAATGGAAAACCTTTGACACGACGCGTTCTCTCCTTATGTTCTTTTTTTAAAAAGTACTTTGATGAAACAGAGGCTGTAAATGTCTGGTTTTCTGACAAAAGAAGCATAAATGGGTGAAAATAATGGCCAAAAGTATGTGGAGAAACCATTCTGTATGCTTTTTGGGGCCCCTCACGTCAAGTGATTGGAAATCTTAAAGGATCAGTCCAGTGATTTTCTGTACTTTTGTTATTATCAACAAATCCGATGGAAGGTTTAATACCGTGTTTAGACTAAACGGCAACTTTCACTCATGTGAATATGGCCTCTGGAGTACTCGGAGTATTTTGTAAGACATGAATATTCGGCCTTAACAACCAATGGGAGCTAAGAAGCTAACACTAGTACTAAGTGGGTTCATAGTAAATAAGGGTGCGACGGATCACAAAACACACGGATCGGATCCCTTTTCGTAGGTTATATCCCACTTTATTGAGAGCGGAGGTAACGTGATCAGAGACCTTTATCTGTCTCTACGCAGGATTACGACAAAACTAAGGCGCTTTTCATTAAACTTGGTGAAAGGATAGACCGTGGGATTAGGAAGAACCCATAATATGATTGCGCAGATCCACAAACTCTTGTTGAATTAGCAAACATGGCGGAAGTGCGTGCTCTTGCACATCTTATGCCATCCAACGTTGTGCCATTTACTCATTTAACACAATAATGCCCCTGTGTACAGAGCCAGGTCATAAAGAAATGGATTTCCCAGTTTGGTGTTTCAAACTGAACCAAGCCCTGAACTCAACCCCATCCAACACATTTGGGATGAACTGGAAAGATGACAGTGAACCAGACCCAGAGCATTTAGCGTTTACATACTGTACGTAATGTGCAGGTTCAGGTTCCACATGCTTTTGGCCTCGTCACGTAGCTTAACTGTACAAATGAACCGGCGTGACTCGTGTGTTTTCCCGTCAGAATGACCTGGGTTCAGGTGCCGACGCAGACGACACTCCGGCCGTCCTGGCAGTGAAGAAGATCCGATCCGTGTTCCCCGAGCTGCTGGTGGCCTGTGACGTCTGCCTCTGTCCGTACACGTCGCACGGACACTGCGGTCAGTATCGCACCGGTCATCCTCCTCCCGAGTGCAGCATGTTTGAGTTTCCCAGCTGATGTTGTTGACTGGTATTTGTCCAGGTATCCTGAACGACGACGGGACTCTGAACAACGACGCCAGCTGTCTGCGCTTGGCTGAAGTGGCTCTGGCCTACGCTCGAGCTGGTTAGTCTAGTTTCTCTTCTCTTCAGGCTCCACATGTAGAACCAGAAAAGACTATTTCCTGCTCTCTGTCAGTGTGTAGTTTGAATCGTCCATTAAAATGGGAAATGTAAGAGTCAGATATTTTCTCTTAGCCATTTTAAGTTCATACTTTTACGTTTTTATGCCCTGAAGATCAAAAAAATGTTGTGTTTTGTGAAACGTGTTTTTACCGTCAAGGCCATTGTAAAATACACTCAGTATTGTTTGCATTTTGTCTCAGAGCCTTTTGAAATTCCTGTTAAGATGTTCTTTCCATAATTAAGTGCATGCCAAGTAGGACAATGTGTTAATTTTATTCTGTTTCTAATGTAAAAGGGCCGGTTACCGCTGAATAAAGATCTCTGGGGTTATATTTCAGACCAAGTTCGACCATTACATTTCCATGAAATATGACTGAGTTGAATAAATGTTTTTTACTTCACGGTGTTGTCTCTGCAGGCTGCCACATCATCGCTCCGTCTGATATGATGGATGGAAGAGTCAGAGCCATTAAACAAGCGCTGATATCCAATGGCTTAGGGAACAAGGTAAAACAGCTGGAAGGCCTTGATGTTTAGAGCCAACTTCCTCAAAGTTAGCACTTGAGGACATAAATGTTAAACTGGCATGATTGAATCTTTATCTTATAGTCAACCAATGCTGCGAAGAGCCAAACTGTGTTGGTCTGTCTTTCAACACTGTCTCACTTGTCTGTCCAGTCTGTGACACTCTTTAGTTTCCACCAAGGGGCAAAAACTTTGGCTCCAAAATGAAGCCAATGTGGAAGTATCTTAAAGTGTAATACCGCCGATGGCCACTAGATGCTGGCTTCCATAGACTTCCATAGACTGGCTTCCATGCTGGCTTCTCTCTGGAGTCATTTTGGTCTCATCAGTTTCATTTGGACCCTTTAGATTTGTCGTCCGTTACTCGGATCTCAGGTCAAATAGAAGCTTTGACGTCTGCCGCGTCGGGCTTTGATTGACCGGTTTGATTGACAGCTCACTGGCCTGCAGAGTCCGACTATCTGACATAATTTTACCTGACAGACAGCTCTACTGTAGTTGTGGTTAATAATTCACACTATGAAGAGTGTGACTGAATGAATGTTTGATGAAGTGTGTGTGTTTAGCATCAGCTCACCCATGACCTCTTGCACATGGGCACATGGGCACATGGTGACGGCTACAGCGCAGACTCCACACAAAACTGCACTTCAAAAACCAATGGGAGACGTCACTGTAGCTCAGTCTCTGGCTCCTACTGACGACGTTGATCTACAAAACAGCCTGAAATACAGGGATTAGTTGAGATCAGATCCCTCAGACCACGTTCAGATGTGGTCTGGGCTACATTGTTTTAGAAGTGCGGGTTTTGGGTGGTGTCTTTGTCTTTGGTCGTCAAAACGGTTTTCCTAAACAGCCATTATCAGGGTCTATCGACCGAAGACCACCTGAGACCGCCCGAAATGTAGGAATACGAATGCAGCGTGGAGTAACACGACACGTACGCTTATATATGTTAAAACATACTTCAGGCCACTTCACAGGTTCCACGTTCTCTTGTTTGGATTTTTTTTCCAAACACATAAATCGCAGTGGCTCAATTCTTGCTTAGCTTCATTGTTAAGCTGCTAAAGTTTTATTCTAACCTTTCGTTCTCATGCGTCAACGTGTAACTCAAACAATAGGTGTTATTGTTCAGTCTACACACGTCAGACTTGATGTTGTACTCACTTGCTGCACAGCGTGGTTTGTAATAAATTTGCTGAAATCTCAGTCTGTAGGTGTCATTAGTGGCGTCAGGACAGTGTGCGGGTCTAAATAAACTACAAATAAACTACGTGACCCAGTGCAGCGGTGGGTCTCCCTGCAGGGTTTTAACAGCTTCTGGCACAGACGATGAACGGACATGACACGTGATGTTTTTCCAAAAGGTTTCTCTTTGTTCTTCTTCAGGTTTCAGTGCTGAGCTACAGTGCAAAGTTCGCCTCCTGTTATTACGGCCCTTTCAGGTCAGTAAGCGTCCACAGCTAACAATAAACTTCATCAAAAACCGGACCAGCAACCTTAACTTCATTTGTTAGAAATAAATGTAAATCGAAAAATACCAACACAGCACCGGGGTTTCAGAGGCGTTGGTGCTGTTTGGGTTCTCGTATAGTTTGTGTAAGACATAGGTCCACGGTTGTGTGGTTTTTTTTTTTTTTGGTTTTTTTTTTTGTTTTTTTTTGGAGCATTTTTATTATCATGCATGTGTACAGCAATCTGGAAAAACATCCAAATAAAACTTGTTGAAGTCCACCGGAGACAAACTGCAATTATTAGATCTGGGAAAAGTCAATTTAGTTCGTTTTCACAATCTCCACATTAATTTTACACGAGTTTGATTTAGGTGATTCTCAAAATGGCTCAGGTTCTGCACTAAGCCTTACAGTAGGGAAAAAAAAACCTGGATAAAGAAAATAAGCCTCTTGTTTGTGCACTATATCTTCTGTAAAATAATAAATCGGTCATGCTCCAGTTAGAACATCAGGTACACAGTGAATGAAATGTGGTTGTCCACAGAGATGCGGCTCAGTCTAAACCGGCGTTCGGAGACAGACGCTGCTATCAGCTGCCTCCTGGAGCCAGAGGACTCGCCGTTCGCGCTGTGGTGAGATGATGTCCGTTTTCTCCTTCGGCACCTGGTCACCTGTTGTATACTTTTACGTGGCCTGACTGTTGTTGTGCGTCGCAGGAGCGAGACGTGAGAGAAGGAGCCGACATGCTGATGGTGAAGCCTGGGCTGCCGTACCTGGACATCGTGAGGGAAGTGAAAGACAAGGTGTGTTAGGAGTCCACGCAAAAACCCAGCGTCGGACGAGAAAATCCACTTCAGATTTAGTTTGGTTTAAGACTCGGTTGTGTTGTGATGCGTGTTCACGTCTCTCTCCAGTTCCCCTCTCACCCCCTGGCTGTGTACAACGTGTCGGGGGAGTATGCCATGATGTGGCACGGAGCGCAGGCCAAAGCCTTCGACCTGCGAGCCGCCGTGATGGAGGCCATGACGGCTTTCCGCCGGGCAGGTAAGAGGACAAGAAAGAGGGGGACGAAGGCTCAGATTACCTGAAACAAAACACGCTGGTGATTTTTGAAATTCCTCTGAGTCTTGCTCTTTTTGCGAGTGTGTCTCCATGCTGTGAAGTGAGATGCATCTCCTGAAGTCGCAAAAGACTCTTTGTAATTGCCAACGCAGCGGATGTTAATGCAAGGTCTGAGCAGGGCCAATCAAAAGCCTTAGCGAAAAAAACTAAAAACATGACCCCAGAAAGTCTGTAAACTGCAGCAATGCAAGAAGTGGTGAGATAGTTTCTTGACCCATTGAACGTTTCACACAGAGGGGTGAAGTGTCCTAGAATATCTTCTCTAATCTAATGGGCGAGTCGTGCATTCTTAGAACTGCATCAAAGCTCTGTGGTGTTTCCAACGCTGCCGTCTGTTGCAGGCGCTGATATCATCATCACCTACTACGCACCTCAGCTGCTCACGTGGCTGAAAGAATAAAATAAAACAAAGATCTGAGGCACAGGATGGACGGAGAGAAGAAAACCGACACCTGCTGCCCAATCACGCCAACTAAGGGAACTACAACATCTGATTATGTCTAGGACCTTCTATTCAGTATGTGATGACAATTAGCAGGATGCACATGTTAATATGTGCATCAGGAGTGAATTTCTTCTCTAAGCACTTGAAGGGCTACTAATGTGTAACTAATGTGTAACTAATGTGTAACTAATGTGTAACAGAGGATCTAAAGTGGATTGTCAACGTCGTGTAAGCAGAGTCAGTCATCTCTTATGAATAACGTGATTATAGATTGTATATTTGTACGAACTGGAGCCATAAAAATGTCTGGTTTGTTTGGTAAAGCACTGTCATGTCCTAACAAGCTCTTACGGACCAAAGGAAATAAAACTGTTCAGAAGGACGAGTGAGTGTGTGTTTTTTGTTTTTATTTAAAAGCCGTACATGTGAATTTTGAAACAGTATTCACGCCGCCGCGCAGAGAAATATTTTTAAGTTCGGTCACTTCTTAATAAGTTTCGTGGAAGGACATGTGATCTGGTGCCTCTTAGTTAAATCACAGACGCAATGTTTCCTTGTGTTTTGCAAAGTTGTGGGTTTTATTGAAGAGTTTTTCTTCCTTTTTCTTACCTTCCTTTTTGTCCTGAAGCTGAAACACAAGATAAAAAAAACCGCCAAGGGACATAAATAAGTAAAGTAACTAAGTACTTTTACTCAAGTCCTGAACTTTAGTGTATATTTGAGGTACTTGTACTTTACTTGAGTATTCCCTTTTTCTGCAGCTTTCATAGTTGTACTTCACTACGTCTCAAGGTATAAGTGACCAGCAGGGGGCGACTCAAGCCCGTTTTATCTGACTTGATGTACAGTACACGCTGCAAAAAGTCTAAATATTTCAACATTTCAGTCTCTTTTACTTTGCTTTAACCACATTCAGACATGTATTAATCTATTTAATCCAGTTTTTAAACAGGTCTCACTGCGGTTCAAGAGACACCTGTTGAACAAAAAGTCAACATGTACAGTTTAAACCTAGATCACGATTAGACATTTTCATTATTGAGATACACACCATTACACATTAATAAATAGACGCAGCCTTTTAAATGTTTTTGTGAAATAAGAAAACACAGCCTCGTATTTCTGGGGCTCATTCCATTTGAACTCGACACGCGGGCATCTTGTGTTTTTGTGCATCTGCAATTTTTTTTTCCCACTTTCTTTCTAAAAACAAACAAACAAACAAAAAAACACAAATAACTTTTTTTGTTTGGTTTTGAAATGAGGCAGAATATTCCTGGAGATGTCCGCTGAAAAGCGTCTTTATTTGTTTAAAACGTGCGGGGGGTGGGGGTGGTTTGAAGTGCGTGGAGTGGATGTTTCTTGCAGTGTGTGACGTGTGGGGGCCGAGCAGAAGGACGCCCTGGTTTAAGTTGCAGTCATCTGGATGGATGTTATCACTGTCGGAGAGGCTGTTCGGTGTGAGGACCACGCTGCGCTGCGCGACTCCTTTGGGGAAGTACGAGAATTTCATTTAACGTGGGATTACGCAGCGTGGAAAGGCGCATGGCACAGCCGGGCCGACCCGACAGGATGTAACGTCTTCACCGAGTTTGTTTGACTTTTAAGAGAGAGAAGCGGAGACAGAGAGTGACAGACGGATGCTTATGGTTCGGTGTCAGGGTCCCACAGCCGGCCGTGACTCCTCTCCAAACGGTGCGCTCTCCGTGGCGGGGCGCGACATGGGATGCAGAAGCGCGTTGGGGTGCTGCTTGTTCGCGGCGCTGTCCTGCTGCCTCCTCCTCGGCTGCAGAGGAAACATCACGGTGGCCGTGATGCTCCCGGACAACCATCACAAGTACCCGTGGGCTCTGCCGCGCGTCTTCCCGGCCATCCTCATGGCGCACGAGGATCTACACAGCAAACACGGGCTGCTGATCGGCCGCTCCATCAACCTCCTCAACTTCAGCACCGAGGATCCGATCGCGGGCTCGTGCGCCGAGAGCCGGGCGCAGGTGGTGGCCGTGGACGCCAAGCTGTACTTCCGTCCCGACGCGTTCTTCGGACCCGGGTGCGTGTATCCGCTCGCATCCGTGGGGCGTTTCGCATCCCACTGGAAACTGCCGCTGATCACCGCCGGAGGACACGCGTACGGCTTCGACCGGCGGGAGGAGTACCGGACCATAGTGCGCAGCGGGCCGTCCACCACAAAGCTGGGGGATTTCGCCAACGTCCTGCACACGCACTTCAACTGGACGTCCCGGGCCGTGGTGATCTTCCACGACCGGCGGCAGGACGACCGGCCGCACTACTTTCTGTCAGAAGGTATCTACCTGAACCTGAAGAACCAGATGAACATCACGGTGGAGGCCCAGCCGTACGAGGACGACTACAAGTACTACAAGGACCTCATCACCTTCATGAAGGAGCGAGGCAGAAGTAAGTCCACAAACACAGTACCGCAGTGTTTCACAATCACCAACATTAGTGGAAAGTAAACAAGTGCCTTTAGGCCACTTAAGTACAAAGTTGAGGTACTTGTATTTTATTTCTCTTTTCTGCAGCTTTATCCTTCTACTTCACTACGTCTCAGAGGCAAATGTGCTTTTGGCTCCGCTATGTTTAGCTACATTTCAAATAAAGACGTGACACAGTAGGTAATAGAAGAAGCTTTTACAGCACCAGAGATGAAACCAGTGGCTTCCAACCTCTTTGTCTCCTGACAAGTCCTGTTGTTAACTCACATTTCACATGTCTATGAGTCGTCAACAGCTTCCCCAAATAGTGAGTCTTCTCTCTGAACCTCTCACATGGTTTCATTTCAATAAACGCGTGTCGACAAAAAGTACAAAGGCTGAAAACATACTCGTGTATTCTTTCCTCTCTGGTTAATCACGACGAGGCCTCAGATTTATCTGGTGTCTGTTTATAAACCTGATGTAACGAAGTTCAAACCAGCTCCACCTCCAGCAGAAACAACAAAACTGCAGAAACACCGATGATGAAACTAGTAATAGTCTGATAATGACACACAGAGTCACGTATCAGGCGCTTAAGTAGGATTTTTCACACAGAAGCTTCACTTGTTATGCATTTTTGCATTGCTCTGCTGCTGCTTTTTCTCTTAATACTTCTTCCAGCACTGACCAAGACACAACAACAGTTTCTTGCGGCACGGTTCTTCTAATCATCTTCTAATCATCCATTGACCAGCTATACTATAAACACGTCATTCAAAACTAAAGGCCCGTGCGTGCGTAATTTATTAATCGCGCCAGAATAAAACGCACGTAATCAAACAGATCACTTCGAAATGTACAACGTCTATAGACAAGGATTCAGGTTTGGACGTGAGTGGAGAGAGGTTGACGTGTTGGAGTAAAAGGAGGACGATTGAGAATAAACACATTTGTCTGTTAAGTCTCTATTTACAGCGCGTCACAAATGAAAATGTCAAAGACTCCAGATAACAGTGTTTTATGGCACATCAGTGTGCAGCGAGAGCTACTTAGTCTGTGTTTGTGCATAACGTTGTGATGTGGAAATAGCTTTTACAAGATGGTTTAGAATTAAGTGAGGTGTAAGATTAGATATGTTGTGTTTTGTGCTTGTTTTAGGGTTATGCGTAGACCAAGCGTAAAAAAAAACTAATGAGGCGTTTTAAAGTTTTAAATCCTGCAATTCAATCCTCAGTTATTACCGGACTAAAAAAACAAAACACCCAGACCTGCAGTTTTCTCCTTCATGTTTCCCCTTTCAAACCAACCTTCTGCGCTTCTGACACGTTTAAATGTCAGCTTCTCGCCTTTTCTGCTCTTGCAATTTTTTTTTTTGTCTTGGCAACTTCTCGCCGACGCTATCTCGAAATAAAGCAGGTCACCAGCTGGTTACTATAAAGATAATGTCAGCGGACGGAGAAGGAAATCCCCTCAAAGTGGATGATGTGCATGGGAAACAATTTGGGTAAATCGCCTCTGCAGCCAGATACATAACTTATGTTAAGTGTAACAGCAGCAGGTCTTGAAGTAAAATAATGCAGAAGGGGGGGGGGGGGGGGGGATCCTTGAGGTCACAGTGAGGTTGTTTCCCAGCAGATACAAACAGAGGTGGACTGGAATAGGTGCAGGGAAAGGCCTGTTTATTCCGGAGTTATTACAGAGGAATGTTTAGGCTGTGGGCAGTCTGCTGCTGCTGGTTTACTGCCTGCAGAGGACCACCACCTGCGTTTTTTAAAGGGAGGGGGGGGCACAGAGGCTGTAATCAAAGCACACCCCTTCGTCGTCCACTGTATGGATTCTCGTCGTTCATCTGTGATGAGGATCCTGAAACGCAGCCACAGCCAAACTGTTCTGAATTAAGGCTGGACGAAAAGAATATTATCTGCACGGTTTAAACTTTTCTTATCCGAGGTCTAACGTCAAAGCAACGTTACATTCAAGTTTAAAGGCTGCTTTATGAGCCGAGATGCGTGTGATTTGAAATGATTCTTTATGGTCAGAACACGACAAACGTTTCAGAAAGTGAAAACAACTGCAACAGGAGTAAAAAATGAGTAATGTCAAGAAAATAAACCCGAAAGACGAAAGAAACGCGTGTATCTGTTTGGATGAATGACGCACCATTCTTCATCACACTCTTCTTTTATTTGTAACTTCCACATGAACTGTTCATAAAACACACCAGATGAAAACAACATAAAACACATCATGAGATGAAAATACTGTGAATGATGCGACAGGATGAAAAACCACATAAAAAAAAAACAAAAAAAAAAACACAAGATGAAACTGACGAAGCAAGATGTAAAGGATGTAAAAAGTACGTACGGCTTTCACAGCATTACATCAAAATTAAAAAAAATATGAAACAATCTGAGTTCTCGTTCAAACATTTGGGTTTTATCTCACAACGCGATTTGAGTAACAACAAAACAACGACAACCAGCTGAGTTTCCAACTTTAAAGACGCTGAAACGAAAATCGAAAGGAGAAATGGACGTTAATTAAAGAATGAATGAAAAATACTCTCTCCAGTTTCAAGAGTCCACAAATGAAAAACAGCTGATTGTTTTTGTTGGTTTGTAAATCCGCCTTCAGTGGATTATTTTGTTAAATAAATCAGTCGTCACTGTTCACGCCTCTATGTTTAATTAAGTGGAAACATTGTGAGGCTTAATCATTACTGCTGTTGTGAAAAGTTAATTGTGTGACCGAGCGTCTGGATGATGGTTCGCAGCTGTGAATGAGGAGGAGATGGAGATCAGAAAACAAACTGTCCTTACATACTTTTAGAGACTCAATGGTGACAAAACATGCATGTTTTCATGGCGTTTTCAGAGCCTCGCTTATTGAAACGTTAGTAAGTTGTTCAAAAAGGATCTGCATTTCCACAAGTGGCTCGACCTTTTCTTAATAAGATAAAGAACGGACGAGTTCACAATTAAAGCCGCAAACGATCGATCGATCGCCAGCTGATAATCGATTAATCGGTTTGAGACATTTTTTTTTTTTTAAAGAAAAAAGTAGGAATTCTTTGACTCCAGCTTCTTAAATGTGAATATTTTCTGGTTTCTTTACTCCTTCGTGACAGTCAACTCAACATCTTTGTATATAATGTGTTCTCGGTGTTAAAATTGTGCGCGGAAGAGGCGGAAATGGTATCGGAAGCAGCTTTTTCCTGCTCCGAACTATCGTCATTTTATCGGCTTTTAAAAATCCACTATCGGTCGACCTCTTGTCTGCAACAAAAAAAAAGAGAGTTGTATCCGCCACAGACGTCCATGTTTCTGTCCCTCCTGGAAACTCGTCACATCACCTAACGTTACGCGGTTATTAGGAGCTAGAATGTTCCTACTGAACGGATTATTAAATACATGCAAAAATACACCGAGGATAATCTTCTTTCTCATTTTCTGGGGAGTTTGATGCTTTCAGATCTGTTATATGCTCGTTTACACACAGTGACTTTAGGACTTTATCTTAAATGTTTACGTGAACTTTCTCTGTGTTCTTGTAGAGGAAACATTTCGGAGGTGTGTTTGTTTTACAGCTACCACATTTACCTGATTTCAAATGTAAAACCTGACTCCATCAAGTGAACTGTGACACTGTAAAGATGATTATTTCCGAGAAAACCTAAACACCGTCCTTATGTACAGTTTCTGACCCTCATTCGGCTTCATTGGTGTGTGTCAAAACATTTATTTCTCCTGGGAACATTTCGAGGGAATCATTTCTGGAAGCGGTTCAACATCTCGGAGCTGAATCTGCCTCCAACCAGTAAATCTTAGATTATTATGGTTTCTGGCAGAGGGGAACAACCCCAGTTCAAACATCTTTATCTGTCGTTACAGTAACAGAGTCAACAAATAACGGTGTAAACACAGCGTAAAGGTAATTAAAGGGTGGTGCAGCAGCAGGGGAAGAGGTGAAAGGTGCATATGCCTCCAAACGGCCCCCGTCCTCCCCCCTCGGCCTTCCCAGATGAGTTATGGAGCTGCCGCAGTGAGCTGGAGGTCATGGAAGCTAATGGTTTTGTCAGGGCTTGTCCTGGCTCGGCATTCAGCTCCCAACACGTAACCTACAGGCTGTCGTCTCTGCACCGCCACGTTCCGACCGAGGAAAAGCGGGACAGGAGAATTCACTGTGCACTGTTAGGAGAGTTAAACGCCCCCGAACATCACCGCCGAGTCCCCAAATCCCTCATTTTAAAGCACAATCGCACGTTTTAGGTGCGACGTGTTGAAGTTTGCGCTGGGAGCTGGTCATGAGTTGACGTTACCCAAGTCCATTTCTAAACTAAAGACAGACTCGGTTCCCTACAGCCACGTTGACAGCCTGTACGCTGACTTACATGTGGAGGACATTAAAAAAACCTTTTCGTTCGCCCCTGAGTTCTTCAATGCCTCTTTCCTGCCGTGTGCAACACTAGCTACATTATGTTTTTTGCATCATATCTCCTGAACCAGACATGACAACATGGAAGAGCTGATGTCCGTAGATGATGATGTCTGGGAGAAGACGGGCCACGTACACATGATTTAAAACACACTGATTGTAGTTCATGAACCTGTTTTAAACTTTTTGAACCCAGGACACTGTCTCTGTGTTGTTTTGTTTTTTTTTTTAGTTTTCAGTCGCAGAAGACACTAAAACCCAAGCAGCATTTAGTCAAATATTAAATCAAAGGTTTATGACATTATCAGCTGACTGACATATCTAAAAATTGGCTCTGTACATAACTTTACAACTATTCATATTCCCTTTTGCTTCCCTGTTTTGTTTAACACCAACCGCCACTATATTTTGATGGTCAAGGATTACAGTAGGTGTGTTTCCAGAAACATATTTACCGTATTTCCTCAAATAGTGTCCAGGCCTTTATTTCTCTGAGCTGCAGGAGGCACCAGGCCTTTATTTGAAGGAGGCTTGTATCAGAGTCAGGCCTTTATTTCTAATTTATTTCCTCTGTTTAATACGCAGAAATGGTCGTAATTAGCGTGAAACCTCGTTTTGATGCGCTCCCGTTTGCGACATTAAAAGTACCGCAGTGCACTTTTCCACAAACGCTAAACTTCCTTTACCGCTACAAAATAAAAGCCCTCTCGCATTTCAGTGGACAGAGCTTTTATTGTGTAAACGTCGTCTTCCTGTGGTGCTTGTAAGTTTCTACAAATTACATTTTAGCTGAAAAAGTAAGACATACACCTGCAGTGACTGAAACCTGACAGTTACACTTCAGATGATGATCTAGCACAAACAAAGTGTTGAAAATAGCCGGATTATGTTGTTGAATGTATTAAATTAAACTCGTAGAAGTGAACATTTTGTTTAACTGGCAGCACATTACATATTCATTTTTACCAGCCTGTATTTGAGGTCTGGATTTTATTTATCCTTGCCTCCGGTTGTTATTATTAGAAACCCGGCTTTTAATTGACTCCTGGTTTTTATTTGAGGAATTACAGTAATGTGGTTTTTGAAGATTTGCATCAGAAAATATTTATGTGCATTTTTTCACTCGCTTTAGGTGGTTTTTGTGGTAAATGCACGTTGAGGGGAAATGGAGACATCTTTCTCGATAAATTCTGACGTAGCAAACATTTAACTCCTGTGACTGATCAGCTGTTGCGGCGTTTTCCCAGATATTCCCAGATATAAAGTGTGAAAACATGTCTGGTTCAACATTCGCTCCAAACCAGTTTATGGAAACACATGTAATTCGCGTTTCCTTTTTTTTTTACGAATTTTCAACAGTTTGCTTCAAATTCGCTCGACATTCTATGGACACACAGCTAATGATACGACATTATAAACTGTTCAGGTGAATTGTTAATGGTGGATTCAGTGACGATGTGAGAAGGGATTCAGTGTGTCCTCATTCTGAAAACTCCACCAGAAAGATTCACAGATCACTGGACCAGTTTTACAACATGAAGGAAACAGAAACCAGAGTGAACCTCAGTGTGTTTTATTCTGTTGGTCTAGTTCCAGTCTCTGTGTGATTTGACCAAAATCTCATAAAAAATAAATACAGGCCTAAAATGTGAATATGGTTTGAGCTCTCGACTGTACTTCTGTGGCTCTCATCCGTAGACTCTCTCTCTGCTGTTTGACATGACTGTTGTGTAGGCGGTAAAAGAGGTTAGTGGTGTTTGAGTCGGTTGTTGGACCGGTCTGTGGTATCATTTTCAAAGTACAGTTTTCTGGTCTGTGTCGGACTTTCATCCTCAAACCATGTCCATGTGACAGAAAGTAGCCTCCTTGTTTGGTCTCAGCCGGTCGGAGTCCTCGTCACAATCGTCCCGTTCTGGTCTCACCTCCACGTTTGTTTGCGTTTCCTTCAGGCTCATTTCCCACCTCCGTCTGTGCTGTGAAGAAGAACGCAAAGTAAATGAAGAAAATATTGCTGTAAAGAGTGTGATTTGTGACAACGGGAAATGAACGTGGGCATAATATGAAACGATAGACGTTCCTCCAGCGTCAGCCCTAGTTGATTCTGATGGTGAACTGAAACCAGTGAATCCCTGTAAGGTCACGACAATTTGTTTAAACATCACACACATTCTCACATTCACTCTGAAATGGAATGGTGAAGAGGTTTTTAGAGACACGGGATGCTCCTTTAAACAGTCGTGTTTCGTGAGACTTTGTCCTTTTTTGCTGCTGTAGTTTTGAGAGAAATATGAAACTTTTTACTCCTTCCTTATTCTCTCCTATCCAGATCTATCTCCACACTTCGTTAGCTCTGTGCCAGTGCTGGAGACAGGTCTGACTCAGTCCACTATCGTTCTGGAACAGTGGTAAAAACTCTCTGGGTTGTTTTGTCTAGTTCTTTAAACGAATCACACTCGTTCGTGGATTCGTGGGTAAAGTTGGCGGATCGTGATGCCACCTTGTGGCCAGGTCGCCCAGCCCTGCTCCTTCCAGACAAACACATTTTACTCTGAGCATGAACTGAAAAAGGGCCGCTGGATTCCACCGGGGCCCAAAAAAAGTCACCAAATTTCCACATTCATCTGTTTCGGTGTGTTCACCTAAAACCTCAGTTTCAGGTGTGTACAAACCAGCAGGATCAGTGACATCACACATGTTTAGAGCCAATCAGGATCTAGTTTGCAGCTTTTACAGGTATGATGTGGAAACTTGAAGCCATCACTGCTCAGACACTGAAAATGTACCTTTAGGAGTTCAAGTTCTGAGTACTTTCCATTAATTTTCACATTCACACCTATAAACATTTAGCCACACAGACACTTAAATATACACCCTTTTTATGTGCGATCTTTTATGGGAAAGCGATGTGTGTTTTTTTTTTTTTAGTGTATAGTATTTTAAGTGTATTATAAGATCCTATATTGTGTGGTATTTATAGTTGTATAACTTCATGCAGTGTGTTATGGCGTAAGAATTTCCTGCGAGATAAAAAAAAAAAAGTTTGTCTTATCTTAAATGAGCAAAAGAATGACAATTTCTCACAACTTCTAAGGATGAATTTTATCAGTGTTAGGGTTAGAGTTAACTTACACCAGATACAAATAGTTCAGTATGTTTTATATCGTGTCTGGAGCAGATCTAATAATAAATGCATCTTTAGCTCTTCAGCTCAGGTTTGTGACTCCGTCTTGTAAGTGCAGCGTGGTCAAACCTCTGATTTGCTGCCCACGTATACGACGTTTTCCAGCAGTTCATTTAGGTGTTTGCTTTCTGATGCCGGTGTCCCTGACTGGAAAGAACCGCTACCCAATCAGAGTTTTGCAGCCGATTGATTGCTGTGTCCCGTTCTGTTTGCCCAGGATTTGCTCGTAGCTCGTTCGCCTCACTCTGGTCACTTCAACGGGTTATGATCCAGCAAATGCAAATGCAAATGCAAAAAAAAACTGCACTGAAGTGGAGGCTTGACGTTTAGAGGCAGATACCTGAAAAACTGGGTGAATAAAACCAACGCTGTCTGCTAAGAGCTAAGAGAGAAAATAGGTATTTTTTTGTTCTTTGGATGGAGTGAGTACAGGTTGTGAGCTCTTCTGGTACAGTGTGAGATGAAAGCCCGGGGACGCTGAATATTCCACTCTCGCCTTTGGTACTTTTCAATCCATTAATGGCACACAAGAGGAGAAAATTCGGCTACTCCCAGAGATTGATGAAAAGCCCGTCTCTTCACAATGACGCTATAGCAAAAGAGTGTAATTACTGAAATCCTATTTCCTGTGAAAACAGTCCCAGGATGCAACAAAAGCAGAAGGCTTGAGATGAGCTGGATGTCGCTCTCACTGATTCACATCTTGTACATTTCAGCACAAAGGAATGTTACAGAGGAAAAGCTACAAGTCATGTCTTTTACAGCAGAGTTTTAAAAGCCCCCGAGACAGACGGATTAGAGCATCAAGCAACAAAGACACAAAGAGCTGCGGGATAATCTTCTCTGAAAGCATGACAAACATGACACTGACTACACGTGTTGGAAAATCCATCATAATCCAGTAGAGAAGGGGACGAAACAAGTGCAGTGACTGACTGTGGACTTGTATGTAATTATCATCCAAAGCGACCGAATGTCGTGTAATTAAGACTCATTTACGTTCACAGATGCTACAGTGTCACACTGCAGTGAAAAAACTAAGACGTGCTCACAGTGAAACAAACTATTTCTCCTGTTTTTCTTTAATATTTTTTCAGACTTTCTGGTTTTCAAGCAGGAGATGTAAAAAAATGTTACATTCATCTTTCATTTTCCTCAAATTATGACGTTATGTAACATGTTTCCAACACAAACCTGATTATTTTATGCCCCTTCTACAATTGTTTCAAACACTAGAATTGTTTTTTTTTTACCAAATTCTATCTCCGTAATAATAATAATAATCATCATATCACACATTGAATACTGTTAATGGGCTCAAATACCAGCCAATCAGAAATAAGTATTTACTCTGGTTTAAGCCATCTTATCTAGTGTTTAACTTGTTAGAAAATATGAAACGAACAGGACTCGTTCCAGTGATTACGGTATGTGCAATCCCTCGGTTATTTTTTAGAATCACTTGATTAACTGCTATGTTTACAGAGAAACACAAAACGGCAGTTATAATTTCCCTCAAAAGAGTGCTCAGTTAAAATGACTTGAATTCTCAGTCACCGTCTGTGACAGAACAAAAACAGCTGAAATATGGCCAGTTTGTTCTCAAACAGGAGACAGTAAAGCTTGTAACTGTCACATCAACTGGCAAAACGATTTAAAAATTAAAAAAAAAAGATTACTCAGTTATTAAGAACAGTAGCTGATAAATGACGTGCAGCTCTACTTAAAATATCGTTGGAGGTCCAAAGAATAAACACTATTATATGAAACTCTAAAAAAAAACCTTTGTGTGAAAATGTGACTTTTTGAGTCAATAACTGGCTGAATTATATAAGAAAGAGCTTTTCTGCGGAGCAGAAACGGGGGTGATTACCATTCTGGAGTCTGCGAACTGGAACAGCTTGTCCCAAACAATTTAATGTGCTTTGTGTTGAGTAAAGCCTCGACAGGTCCGTATATACACTCTGCTACTACTACAACACAGGAGGACATTTTCTCCCGGCTGTGTTGTGCGTTTATTTTGGGACGGGTCCAGGAGACAGCAGGACTACTTGGCATGGCGAACCACGTTGGAAGAGATGAGAGCTGGGGTCTAAGCTGCAGCCGACTTTGGTCTAACACATGAGGAAATGTCTGCTAACTGGGAGGACTGCCTCTGAGCTGGCAGCAGCCGCTCTTTGACATACGCCGTGAATGGAAATAATGCCACGCTTTTTATTCATGACTCAACAGAAGGAGAGCGGAGGTGGCAGCGTGAAGGCAGGGGGTAGAGGCACTGTCGGAGTTTGCAACAGCGAGGTTGCAAGTTTGATTCCTGCAACAGCGCACAATGATGAAGTGTTACGATATAGCGTTTAGAAGGACGGAAGCGAAGGTGGGAAGAGACAAAGGATCTCTGGAAATAGCAGACCATGTTTTGATTATTCTGCAGTTGACATTCTTACTTTTACACAAATATCTGTACTTTCTACTCCTTACATTTTCTGAACTTGATTTTTACTTTGCAACATTGCACGCTTTCCAAGGGGCAAGGACTTGGCTACAAAATGAAGCCAATACGGAAGTATGTTAAAGAGTCAGTAAGCTAGTGTTTGAGCCCTCGCAGTCCTGCAGCTCCGCCCATTTTGTCCAAATATGGTCACTTCCAGCTCCAAAGAGCCAACATGGCAACGGGCAAAATGCAAACTACTAGTTTCAAAACGACAGTTCAACGGATGACGTCACCGTTCCTCCATCCAATAATTCTGTACAGTCTATGGCACATCAAGACAGATTTCAACATAAATAAATGGAACAATAACTCATGTCCGTTTCATCTTGTTACACCAAAAGAAGAAGAAAAGACTATAAGAGTGTGACTGAATTATGTAGGAAAATACAGTATCGGTTTGACATTGAATGTAAGAGCACTGTACGACACTCACATATTTCAGGGCTATTGTTTTTGTGAATTTCAGGATTTTATTTTACATTTACAGGGGATGTAGAACATTGATTACAAATTTCATTCAGTATTCTTTCTTGTTACTTTTACATTTACACTATTATCACTGCACATGAAATAAAATAATCCTATTTTAAGCAATTAAAATGATGGATTCTGTTTGCTCTAAAGGCACACTCTCTGATTTGGTCATCACGGTCAGTAATTTCCTTCCAACTCACTCGCTGTTTTGAAACTCAACACAGTTCACAGCTGAGGTTCAAAACATCAACAATGAGCTATAGCCCAGAGGAAATTTGGGGATTTGGGCAAGTTACAGCTAAATCTGGGGGCGTGTCCACACACAGTGATTGGAGCGGGGCCAGAGAAGCCCCGCCCACGGGCTCCAGGCTCCTCCTACTGCTCCGACCAACCCCAAAGCCTCAGAACAGCACGTTTTCTCAAGCTTTCTGTGCAGATGGCGATTTGGCCGTGCATCTGAAGTTTATTTACAGCATGTAGGCCTTAAGTGAATCACATATGGGTCAGTGTTGGAGCTAGAAATACTGTAAACAGCCAAATATTCAGATTCAGATGTGAACAAAAACCCACCGTATCAAATATTGATATATCACTGAGCAAGTTCCATAAGGATTGATGTGTCTGGTGTTGAGTTATAGTTGTCACACACAGGCAAAAATAAACATAAAAAATATACAATTGAATGTTTACGTATATAAAAAAAAATCCTACTTGTTCTTGTTAAATGCTGATTTGATCTGAAAACAGAAAACGCAACACGCGACATGATAAGATTATGGATTTTGTAGAAAAGTCATCTGTTAAAGACGGATAATGAAGCTGATTTGTTGTTGTTATTTCCTCTGCAGTCGTATACATCTGCGGCCCCCTGGAGACCTTTCTGACCATCATGAAAATGTTTCAGACTGAGATCCAGGACCCTGAAAACTACGCCATCTTCTATCTGGATGTGTTCGCCGAGAGCCTGGTGGAGCGCAAACCGTGGCAGAACTCTGACTCTGACTGGGCTGATCCCATCAAGGTCTTCAAGGTAAAACTAACACTGCACACACATGTACAAACACAGACATTCAAAAACTCACTGTTTTAGACCCTTTTTTTCTGTTAAACTGTGTTCGGATTCTTTGTGGATTTAGGCTGTCACAGTTTCACCCACTTTATAATTGGAGGCAGGAAATAGTACAAGACCAAAACCACCATTTGGAACAAGAAATAGATGTCTCTGACTAATGCTATTTAATCTGTCTCTAAGTTTTTCTCAAACTCTCACAAGTGGACTCAGGCTCTGCTCACTGAACTTCACAGAGCAACGGAGTAAATCAAGCTGAAACTGTTGGTTTAGATACGGTTTATAATTAAGTTTTATAGCGTTGTTACTGATTTCTAACCAGTTTCTCCAAGCAATCTTGCCGTAGAGTACTAAAAAGAATGAGATTTTTGAAAAAACTTACATCTATTCATGAGCAACTACTGACAAACCACAAGTTAATAAATTTGATCCGCTAAAACACGTCCAAAAACATGATTATCACACTCATTTACCATTTCACTTACACTTAACCTTTTAACATCCATCCATTTGTTGGAATTTTCTCAGGGTTAGGGCTATTAAGGCTTATAACTGAAGAATTGTGAGTCCAAAATGCATATATTAGACTTCATTTGAAAGGAAAATCTTCTTGTTTCCACGTTCAGCTTCAGCTTCAGTTAAAACATGGCTCAAACGTAACACTGACCCTCAAACGGGTCAGTATTTGTACCTTGACCATCCATATTACTGATGTATTTTCAATTGACACAGTAGAAATGATGGCAGTTCTTAGAAAAAATGATCATGACATTTGATTAAGAGTTGTTATAAGCTGATTTACAACAATCTTCACTGCTTGCTTGCTGCCAATTTTGTGGAAATTGCTCTTGATTTGGCATCAGAAGATGATTCTTTGGCAGGATGAATCTCACTACCAGTTGTTCCTTTCAAATAGGGAAGCAGCCGCCACTGACTTCAACACCAGACATAATCGAATTATCGGAAGAAAAAATACGATTTGGGCACCAATTCACAGGTGCAGATTCAGTTTATTTCTCACTCCTGTCAACGAATCTGCAAATACCTTCAGCATTTTTTAGTTCACATGTCTGTTGGGAAAATGAGCCAAATGGTGGCTTTGGAAAGTAAAAACAGACGAAGCTTTTACAAAGACATGTATAAGAGAAGCTAATCTGTACAGTGATGAGAAAGAAGCAGTGCAATGTTTATCCAGGGTTTTCACTAACGTTTTAAGGCTTAGGTGCAAGACCCGAGCCATTTTGGACACCACCTAAACCAAATCCATGTAAAATCAATGTAGAGGTAATAAAAAAGACCACCTAAGTCCCCTGAAAACCAAGGGAAAACCCTGTTCCCAATGGGCGTGTATTCCTAATCAACCCCCTTGGACTCCATCGACCACTTTAAAGAGTGAAATTCTTGGATGACATTAATAAATGAGGGGATGTGTTTTCACAGGAAGCCATTTAGTCCTTCCAATTAGGGACATAAGAGAGTGGGCACAGATGTGTAGCTCGTCTAATTTATCTCCTTGAATGTCACACTGGCTTCTCTTAATTCAATATGTACAAAGTATTGATGGCTTTCTGAAAATCTACCATTTGTCGAATTGATTATGGCAATTACAACCGTAATGAACTCGACATATGTTGGCAAAGAGTATAGATAAAACATTAACTTTAGATTTCTAGGAAATTAAAGTCTTCTTTTGTCATTTGTGGGCAATTAAGGCTAATGTAGTTTTGCGCTGGAATGAGTAATTCCTCATACAGTGACGTCTTTTTCTTCCTCATATTCAGAGGTTTTAACAAAAATCAATAATAAGGGACAAAATAATGACAGACAGTTTAGTTTGAAAGGTATTTTCTGTATTGTTTGGCTTGGACTCTTATTTTAATCAGCCTGCAGGAATTCAGCATGCTGTCAAGATACTTACATCTGCACGCAAATGTTTGCGTTGATTCAAAAAAGAAAGCAATTTTAAGATTTCAGATAAGATTGACTCAATCATCTGATTTTTAAAAGCGTTCAAACATATTGTGATGTTGGCATCAGTTCATCTGAACATGAACTCCTAACCTTGGCTGGAGAACAGACTTTTGGCTTCCATTTAGCTGATCATGCAAGACATTAATTGGTCTGCAAGCCATAACAGGGCTCATTATAGCAATACACTTTCATAAGAGCAATAATTGCATTTGGATGTTTGTAGTGGGATTTCAATAACCGTTGAATCACAAAAAGGATCTGCATATACACAGCTTCCCAGTTATACATGTCAGAAGCTCGTTTTTGTAACAGCGAGTATTGACACAATCAAAGTTCAGTTGAAGCAAATATTTGGATTGATGTCTGCTGAATGTGCAGTTTTTCTATCAAAACTCTTGATCAAATATTAAACCTGTATTTTGTTGCCTTTGTAACCTTGCCTAGTTTGTAATCTTTTTTAATCCAAAAAGTGATTAGCCTACCACAGGGCAGTAGTAATGTTTTCTTTATAAAACAGGGTAGTCTTTGTCCACTACGCATTCATTAGTGAGTTGTATTTTATTTTCTGGTCATCATTGCAATTTGGAAACTCCACAGTTAAATATTGAATATCCATAAAACTAATAAAACTCT
>JAPQRN010000005.1:1592440-1603146 GCA_037367275.1 Coranthus polyacanthus
TTCTGCTCTAGAAATCAATTCTAGAAAGGTATTTTATTTTATTTTCATGGTACATTGCATTGTCGTGGTTCAAAATACATCAAAAATCATAAGACACAGTGTAGGATAAGACTTTACTACTTGGCAGATCTTGGCTGTTTTGTGTCAGATGCGCTGATGTCACCTTTGACACAGTGTAAACAGTGAGCCAAAGTAGTATTAAAAAAAGACTACATAAATTTGAAAAATAAGCAAAACATAATGCAATTTTAAAAATCCACATTAAGTTCTTCATTTTCATGACACCATCAGCTCAGGAATGACTGTTAGCATGCTAACACCTAGCATCTGCTGAACACTGATGAAAAAAACAGTAACAACCACTATATATATATATGTATATATATACATATGTATATGTATATATACATATACATATGTATATATACATATACATATATATATATATAACACATAAATAACACATTCAGTGTACTGAAATGCAAACTGAAAGCCCTTGAATAGTACAAGAATGAACAAAATGTCAAACTCTTTGTATGTTGACTGTAAAGCTAAGGGGAAGCGGAGGTGTAGCGCTAACTGCTAAGTGGTAGGTTAAGTGATTTGTTGAATTTCACACTATTCGCATTAAAATTAGACTTGGAATATGAAAACAAAGGCTATGATTAAACAATGCGTTGCCTAAAGTTAAACGAAGACAATAACATTTCAGAGGTTATGACAGGAAGGTCACTTGAATTTGAGTTTTCAGACACTTTTCCCTGCAGCAGAATCGGTAGCTAGAGCTTTGACTGTGTCTCTGACTTTCTGACAGACAAATTGTTTGTTTCACGGTTTATTTCTCAGTTCACACAAATCTTGCTTTAGCTTCCTGACGGATTTGTTTTTTTTTTCTTTTGTGTCTCCTCCAGTCTGTTTTCGTCATAACGTACCGGCCTCCTGATAATCCAGAGTACAAAGACTTTCAGAGGAAACTCCATGCCAGAGCTCAGAAGGATTTCGGTGTACACTTGGAGCCATCGCTGGTAAGTTATAGCTTATGAAAACCTTGTGTGTTCTCAGCAGCATCACAGTCTCTTTAATCTTTTACTGGGTATTTTGTGCAGACAAATCCCCACTGTGCTGTGTAATTGGCATCAGTTAATGATGAATGATGTCGACAGTGATGTTAGCGATGAAACCTTTTCTTTTGTAACTGCTTTCATCTCAGCCATTAGGCATGTGAGTTTACAAGAACATATTATTATTTTCTCTCAATATTTAATTGAATGTGTTGCTGGTATTTTGGCACTTTCACTGTCCAATATCATTTTATGGAAGCATCGTGAATCTTGGCCGATGGATAGGCATTCCCAACCTTAAAAACAGTTTGACTCTCTCGTTAAGTTCCCCTATTAAAGCCCTGTGGACTGTACAAACTCCTGTTGTTGCTATTTGTTCAGACTTCCACTTCTCTTCTTGCAGATGGACTACATTGCTGGCAGCTTCTACGATGGTTTTGTGTTGTATGCAATGGCCTTAGAGGAGACGCTAGCCGACGGTGGAGCTCAGAACGACGGCATCAACATCACCATGAGGACACAGAACCGCAGATTCTGGGGTGAGACAAATATCTTTTACATATAAATGTCCAGCTTCTGATTTAAAACTGAAGCGGAAAGTTAAAGCAACTAAAATGATATTGCTTGTCTTGAAACATTGCTGGACACTAGGTGCGTTTCCATCCAGCTGATTTTACTCTTCATTTTGTGTGGAAGTGGAAATGTAGAAGATTAAAGAAAAACTTTGATAAAATACAAGTGCAATGGAAAGGGATTTATGGGATAAATATGTGTCTGCTTGTGTGGACCAATAAGGAGACTGCAACGTTCACCGGCTTAATCCAGGAAACGAACACCAGCTTCAGGTTTTGGATAAAATACGTAATATTTCCAAACATAGATGAAAATGTATATATATTTCCATAAAAGGAAAATCCATTCAGATCACATAATATCAGATCTAGATCAGAAACCACTACGTAGACTCAGAGTCCGTACGTACCTTTTCATAAACGTACTTTATGCAAATTTTACATTTGAAAATGTTTATGGAAACGTTGGAACTTCGAAAATTTGAAAAAACGTCCTCAGTTTGGCAAAAGGTCGCTGGAGGTGGGTTTTGCCTTTTTTGAAAAAAAAAAGAATATGGAAAGACTTTTTTCACAAAAGGCAAAAACCGCCTCATCCGATCGTAAAAACCTTTTTGACCAAATTGAGGACGTTTTTTTCAAAGCGTCTTCCTGAACATTCCTACAAAGCACTAACACATGGCTGGTAGTTTGAGAAAAGAAAAAAAACAAACACACTTAACTGCTCTTTGCAGCTCCTTTTCGCTCCATGACATATAACGATACTGGGTTGATTCCTAACCTATGTCTACGTGTGGCCTCATGCAACACAAGCTCTTGATGTAGATACATATGTAAATGGAGGAGTCTCCGCCTACACTTTCACTGTTAAGCCAAGGCCGCCTCTCGCATTACAGGAAACGGTGCGCTCCAAAAAAACAAAGCAGGGAAGCCAAGTAAAACTGGCTCGAGAGCTGCACATTATGTGGAAAGTACCACCAAATCCAAAATGTGATTAAAATATGCCCTGTCAACACGATAATTAGACTGGTATTAAGCAATTATCACACAGCTTGTTTGATACCATTTGAAGCTTGTTGTGGCTGCTCACACACTTCCTTGTTTACTTTTCTGGCTGCCATATCACACCGTATTGAAAAGGCAGAACAATGGGAATCTGCTGCCTCTGGTTAAAAGGGTTGATGAGTGTTGTTTTTGCTCAGAATGATGAGAAAAACAAGGAAAACTTTGAGACCCATGTTGAAAATGAAAGAAAGTATTGCAATATTGTGAGTGTTTTGACAATGTCGCATTTTGTTGTTTTTACTGAAGCCTTGTGAACGCACCAGTGAAGACTCAGAAAATCCCTTAAAAGGCCATGTTTTTTAACCTGTACTTCAAGAGTCAGCAGTTGGAGACAGTAGGACGGTCAGCTCTCACAAATACTTGATGGAAGCTGATGAAAAGTTGCCTTTAAATGCACATACCGACAATCTGTTGAAAAAGCTGAGCCGAAACCTGGGTTGTTATCGTTTAAAAAAAGTTTTCTTTTGAGTCCAGAAAGAGAATTGCGCGATGCTCATTTTTATCTGTATTAGATTATGGCGATGTGATTTACGTACAGTACATGCAGCTTCATCCCGACGTAAGGAGCTGGACTCTGCGTATCATGCTGCACTACACTTTGTTACCAATGCTTAATCAGAGGAGAAACGGCATGTGTTGCTGTTTATTTCAAAGGAGTTGTTTGGTTAAAATACCTACTCATCTCCAGTCTCTCATCCCGTCACTCAAGTGACTATAGCACTAGATCGACTGCTCGGATTCTTCTGAATGTTCCCAGGGTGAACTCAAAACTCGACTAGAAACACTCCTCCTTAATACCTTTAAAGGTATTTTACAAACTGCTATGAAAGAAACATGTTGCAGCTTTACATAAATTTGTGTTGAGGGGTATGAGTTATGGATATCGCTGGTATGGCCTAATTCTCTTTTACCTGATATTTACTGTTTGTCTTAATTTTTTTTTTTAATGCAGAAATGCATTCCCTGGAAGAAGAGATCTTGAATCTCCTGACTGAGTAAAGGAAAATTACTCTGCGTAATTGGTGCCAGTAGAGCTGTATTCAAACATGTTACATGGAGGTAATTGGCACAGTTTCAGTCGCTACGACGTGTGCAAAGTCGGAGGTCTTGTGTGCATGGACTGCGTGGGCGAAGGTGGAATATAGATCAGAGGGTGTGGTGGTAAATCAGTCACAGCACTGATTTCATACAGTATCTTCAGCGACTGAGCCAATCGCTGCGGAGCCTGATGCAAACCGCTCAACCAATAGAATCTCGGGGTCGTGTGTTCAAATTGTTTCCATCTGTTCCCTGAGGCAGGTAGTGTCTCATAACTATGACAAGTTATTATGTTCAATCCGATGCTCTTTTAAATTTTGGAAATGGTTGAATCATTTAATAACTGATGAGACACAGCAGTGTTTTGTACAGTAACATGAGGCAGTTGAAGAAAAATTAAGAACAGTATAGGATCAATAAACCCTGGAATCTGACGTTATGGCCGATTAATCTGATGTGCGTAGATGTTTGTGGTTATCTGTAGCCTGGTGTCATTTACATGGGATTTCGCCAACGCGTTGTATTCGGTCGTGTGTCACTGTGCCCTGGTGCAGCACATGTGAAATCTTACTTTTTTAACCACAGCAAAAACAGCCCACAACACAGTTATTCAGAACTTTTCAAATGGAAAAATGACTCAAATAGCCAATAGCTTTTTTGATTAAGTAATTGTCTGATTGTTGCAGCTCCAACAAATTAATCGTTTGGTCTAAAGGTAACACATGAAAATTGCTGGTTTCGACCGAGGAACAGTTAATTAACCAAGGAGAAAGATTTCCATATTTGTTGAACAATGACTCAGATGCCGACTGTGTCAGCTCCCGTCTCGCCGTTTGTAAATTAATTGATGCTCGTGGGGTTTTGGTAGGTTTTCATCTACTTTGAACAGTATCAAACTGTGCCTCCTAAGTGTGGAGGTGTTCCTTTTGCTCGCTGGTTATATTTTTGTAAATTAACGGCAAAATTAGAGTTCATGTATATGCTAATGATTAAATTTCGCAAACAGACACATCATGAACATCACAAGCCGTTAGTAAAAGTTTAACCAGAATTTGGTTAAAAGTACAAAATGTTCCCTGCGTGGAGTCCAGTTTCTGCTGAATGATGGACGATGGCCTGAAAACTCCTGCAGGACTCGAGGACTTCATGTCCTTTCCACATTCGGTGTCTGGCAGTGTCATATGTTTCACTCCCACACTTGCTGACAGTGAAAAAAGGAGGTCACGCTGCAAATTTATGTTACGTTAAACTGAGGAACGCAACAATAAATTTAAACACTGTGCTGATAGGAAGTTCCCGGTGCGCGCTGAATCATCCACATGCCAAAAGAATAGCTCATTAAAACAGTCTGACTCAGATCTGTAATGTGGATGTTGTCTGTTTTCAGGAGTGACGGGTCTCGTTACCACGGACCAAAAAAACGCCAGAGATATAGACGTGAACCTGTGGGCAATGACCGACCAGGAGACAGGAGAGTACGGGGTAAGACACGCTTTTACTGCTCAGTGATTGAACTGTTCCCTTAAAGCTCCTGTGAATTGTAAAGTGATGTTAATTAATTTCTGTTCGTCCGGGGTGGTTTGGATAATGTCGACCGGTCTTGGACTGTAATTATGGATAACATTAGAGCTGCAACAATTAGCTGAGTAAATAAATAAGCAATCAATGAACTGATTGAAAGAAACGATCATGAATAGTCATTTAATGCATTCGTTTCCAGCAAAAGGAGCCACACTTTCTCAGGATAATTTCTCTAATGAAAGGATTTGTTGTTTTCCTTTACAATATCTGATTGTAATTAAAGATGTTTGCCGTTTTTAATAAAATAAGAGATACGAACACATGACCTCGGGATCTGGGTCATTAATCAGTTACTTTGAGTTTGATGTTGAAGTTTCTAATAAAGGGAAAGATTAATTTACTTTTAGGTACATTTCCGACGTGCATAATGTGTGTTCTGTGTCTTCTTATCGATAACCGTTTGAGATGTTTCGATCAATAACGAAATGTTAAATAATGTTTTTTCTGTCGTTTCAATGTAGAGAATGATTGATAAGGCATTGAATTCATGTATGTTATTTGTCGGTGATAAGAGTTAGTATAATTCCAGGAATAAAAGATGGCGTTTTTCAGCAGGATAATGTAGAACGTGTCTCTCACAGGAACGGCTCTTCCACTCGGTTTAATAATGAATCATTTGAAGTTTCACTATAAAAACCCAGAGACAGAGTCATGAGATTGACTGAACACGGTGCAGGCTTTTTCACTTCATGTGTCTCTCATTACTTTGAATTTTCTCCAAATTGTTTTCAGTGTAATTAATCATGTGTAGTTTAAACCGCAGCTTTGTTAGAGTTTGGGGAAGTGGATCTGACTATCTGGGAGATATTCTGGGGTCTTGACTTCTTTAATGATAAGATGCATAAAACCTCAAATTTCCCTCACAGTCTGATGAAAATATTTGTGCATGTTTCAGTCTGCAAACACTCCTGTGAGTCGCTGCAGTGGGTTTCTTTACTCTGAGGGCAGAAGAAGAAGTGGGTTAGCTGCGTTTGACTTCAGTTAGAATTTCACAGCGGTCCTCGGAGGCTGTCAGTGTGACTTCCTGGTCTCGTTTATCCTCGGGGTTTAATTGGTCACTTCAGACGGCTGAATGGCCCGTGTAGCAGCCTGATTGAAAACATCACAGATGAGTTTCTGCTTCCAGTCAGACTCTGGACATTTTGAACGGTTGACGGCATATGAACATTATTTTCAAACGTCAGATTCTAAACTGTTTATTTCTTATGACCTGATGTTTGGACCCATGGACTTTTGGGCGCCTGTGGTTTTTCATTACCCCTTTTAATCTCTTTGCAAATGTGCAGAATAGCAGGGATGTACACCATGTTGCCAAACATTTGTGGACGTTTTAGGTGGGATTCCATCCAGATGTATTGCAAATTTTAACCGCATTTTCAGAAATTCAGAAAACAAAAATGCTAATTTATGCATGTTTCCATTATGTTGCTTTTATGTGAATATTAAGAGCTGGTTCTTCACCACCATCATCATCATCATCATCATCATCATGTAGTGTTGTAGTATTCTAGGTCAGTCTTGGTCTTGAGAAAGGTCACAAGACCACTTTTTGAAGGTCTTTGTCTTCGGCTTGGCTCGGTTTATCCAGCAGCGCGTTGCATTTCCACAGTACCGCCTCAGCGCGGCTGGTCGTCATAGCGACGTAGCGTAAACCATTGTGACGCCGTCTTCAGCGCGACTGCAGCTATGAGCTGCGCAACAATGGAGGAGGATGAATCTTAAAACTGTAAGTTATAATTTCAGAAATAAAACGTTATTTTAAGGTTTTTTCAGGTGAGAATATAGTTGTTTAGACTCAAATCTGTGGTCGATAGAGCCTACTCGAAAATTTGCTCCGACGTTTTTGGAGATTTCCCACTAGTTTGGCTCTGTGTCCCACGTCGTGACATGATGACACGCATACATATTGAACAGCAGCAATTCTGGATCAACCAATCTGTGCATGGTTTTACATCATGTTTTAGTATTGGCTCACTTGGAACCTCGGTTAAGGTGATACTAGAAATACGATCTGATGGTGGTCCCTGCTCTCATCCAGTGGAAAGGCCGAGTCGAGCTGATACCGACGGTGGAAAAGCGGCATTTGTCTCATCTTGGTCAAGACTCAGTGAAGACCACAGCTTTGGAAGCTTTAAAAACGTTGCTTCAGGTGATAGTGACAGTTTTATTCCCTGTTGGACATGCTCACATCACAAATCAACAGAAGACACACCAACTATAACAAACCAATCAAGCCTGACTGTTTGCTGAGCTGAGCATTTTCTACAGAATTGAATTTTTGTGTAATGGTTTGCCAAGATTCTACGATGGGATTTAGGAGCCTCTCGTTTCCATAGCAGCTGCATTTACATGGACGCCAATATTCAGCTAATAATGTGAATAACACCCCGATCAGAATAAAAATGCCTCATGTAACCACCTCGATCAGAAGAGACTGGTCTGATCGGAAAGAATTTTCAATTAGGTTCAGAGGGTCGGTAGAAATTCCTTCCATAGGAAAATATTAGCACCTAATAACCATGTAAACATTGAATCTGATCGCTTCTCTCTGGTTGGAATAAATCTGTTCTCTGCCCTCTTGAAGGTAACGTTAGGTGATCAGTTTCCAGCAGGGACACAAACATGGAGGTAGAAAAACAAACCTGCTCTGGGGCTCATACAACTTTGTATTTAGTTTTAAGGATTGTTGATCGCCTCGGTGGTCAAAAGGCTCCGAACAGTGAGTTCCAACAAGTGAAAAAAGATGACCGAAGATGGAGAAAAATGGAAAAATTGGAAAGAAGTTACAAAAAAACTTCTTCTGTTTCTGGCAGATGAGACGCTTCGCAGCAGCTGGAAACACTTCCTACATGTCAGAAGAGTTATTTTCTTATCAAACACTTTCAGAAACATCAGATCACTTTATTTAGCGTTCAACTAAGCAGATAAACTATTGAACGTCACTACATCTGTAAACTAACGGACTACATGAAGCATGAAAAATGTATATCTTCAAAAACAAATGATAAACCTAGAGCCTGATCGTTGACGTGAATAAAGGGTCTCAGAGGTTTTCAGAGTGAAAACCAGAATAACTGACTTGTTGGAGGACATTTTTGGCACTGTATTGCAGCATAAATAAGGCTCTGAAATGAAATCCTGCAGCTATTTTAGACGGAGCGTTTTGCGCTCCCTTGCCCCCTCACCCGTCACATTCTGCATTGTTTTGTTGACCCTCTGCAGGGGCGACGGCCTTCAAGGTTTTAGCAGAGAGGACGCGACTGCTGGGAGGAAAAAATAAAAACTCCTGCGGGTAGTTAGGAACACAGGAGTCGTGTTTCACAGCAGGTCAACAGATGCTGCTCTCAGAGATAGCTGTAAAAATACATGCACACAATTATACACCACACAAAGAAAAGCTGTAACTTTATTTAACAAAATCTCATTATGGACCACGGAGAATAAGACTTTATAACATCCTCTGGTCTCATACTGAAGCCAGAAGTGTCACATTTTTACTTGAATTTCTGTTTTCTTTAACTTTAACGTCTCATTAATTTGAAGATATCTGGGTTTTTATTGCACTTCTGACTTATTTATCATATTTACAGCACTCTGTTATAGTGACATTTTGGAAAAAATCTAATAAATTCTTTATTTTCAGTTAATGCGATCTCAATCAGTTAATGATCTCAAGCACAGTTGCAGCTTTCATAAAAAGATTATCACCCATTATGACTGTTTTCTATCTTGGAACATGTTGGATACGTACTGAGGGATTAGGCTTGAGACATGGTTTCACTTTCTTATCAACAAAACCCTTGAAATGAACTGGAGCAAAGCGGTGAATTCATTCTATCGATCAGATCATAATAATTGAAAGAAAGCCTTGAGCAGACTCCATAAACTTTAAGCTCTTTATTCAACACACTCTGCTTTGTCACCTGTTGAATACAGAATAAATCACTGAAGGAAAATATCCACATGTAAAAGCGTTTATCCAGTCAATATTATTATAGAAACAAAAGTTGGGTTTCCATCTGTCTTCATATATTGTACCTGAATTTTCAGAAAATCTGCAAAAGAAAATCCACACTTTGTGCATGTGTCTCCAACTACTTCTGAATATTAAGAATTGGTTCATCATCGTCGTCGTCATCGTCGTCATCATCGTCTCCAGTTCAGGGTCGTATTTCATACAATAACACACAACCTGCGCTGTTGATTTAGGAACTGATAGATGTAAGAGGTATTTTGTCAAAAACCTGAAGTTGCTTTTAGCTTTTGGCTCCTGAACCGAACCTCTGGTCTGGATCATGTGACATCGTTACAAAGCCTTTGTCTGACATTTGTTTCTGCAGCTCCTCATACATGGTGAAGTTCCATTGTTGTTTCCATCTAATATGGTGTTTATGTTTGTTTATTGTATTAATTCAGTGAATGATACAGTCTCCTTATTGGTCCACATGCAAACATCCACTCATCTGATTCCATTCCACTTATTTTCATTTACCTTTTATCAATAAACCCTTTGTTCCACCTCTCCCAAGCATAAAAACTTTTTTTTTGGTAACATTTTGAAAATGTGAATAAAGACATTGCTGGATGGAAACTCACCTACAGTTATGAGACAACAAATGAAAAGATGCTAAAGGCTTGTGTGTGGATTAGTCGTGACCAGGTTAGTGAGTCTCAGTCCTGATAATCCTAAGTGTTTAATGACAAGACAACAGCACGTCTCTGAACAGGGGGTTTGGTTTATGGCGCCACCTATCAGTCATGATATCCCTCCCCAGGCACTTTGAAACCCATCCACACCTTGATTCAGGTGGGTTTGAGGTGGGTGATGACCCACTGGTGACCTGTAGGTCTAAACCAGCCCACAGAGGTCAAATACCTGGATCTGGTGCAGACCATTTGTCTCAGCTCAGCAGTTAGAGTCGGCTCTTTTGGCTCCCAAACAGTCCTTCATTTAGGACCACTTGAGGCTTTTATAACTCAGCCAAATGTATTTATTCTTTAAAAGCAAAAACAGATAAAGCCAATAGGCACGTTTTATGCAACAATAGACACAGTCGTAGTCAAAGTGCAAAGTCTCCACCGGCAGAATTACCGAAGTACTGATTCTTTACTGTGGTAAAAGTGAAAAAGTCCTCACGTCATATTAATATAATGTGAAGACTATTAAAACCATTCTAACTTCAAATAAGATAAGAAAAAACAACAGACTGTAAATAATGAGCACTGACTTCCGTGTGCAAATCAGTTTTCAATGTCAACAAGAAGATTTGTTTCGTCTTCTGTCTTTAAGCCGTTTGTCTTGTTGCGGTCGTCATGTGTGATATGCACTGATATATACACTTCAGGATCGTGTTCCCCTTCTATCCATTTAGGTTGAAGTCAGTCCCTCAAA
>JAPQRN010000005.1:1603246-1625402 GCA_037367275.1 Coranthus polyacanthus
CTCAAATGCATAAACAAGCCTTTTGCCATTTTGTTAATTGTAGAAATCACAGGTATTTGTGTTAAAATGTAGGGAGTAAAAGGAAGAAGTTGTCAGAAAAACAAATCCAGATACAGCAGATACAGAAAACAGCAACAACCGTCTCATAGTGATGCAGAATAATTGTTAACATTATCTGGAGAAAAACACTGCGTACATACACATCAACAGGCAGCTGCAAAGTCGAGTCCTTTTCACAGTAAATAAATAGAAAACTCTCAGCGCCACGTTCTGCTCATCAAACAGCTGCTCCTTAACTGGAGTAAAAGTCCCGGAAACGTCTCCAGTACCTCATTGGGTTTCTGCGCTCGGCAACCGTCGTGATTGACAGAGTCCAGTGAGCGCTCGTTGAGGCCGTTTGAGCCTTTTGCACAATTATGAGCAGCCGAGTCAGAAAAATCGGTCATGTCTTCCTCCCAAACGGCAAATTGGCTGCAAAGCCTCCATTACTGGCAGCTGTGTCTAAAAAAAATCAAATATTAACTCTGATTCAGTCAATTCTGTTTTTTTTTTTTTTAAAAGGAACTGCACACCGTCTCTACTTGAGAGACACTTTCATAACTCGATAAAATGAGGCGATAATCCAGGTTTGAGTGATTAGAGGGCTCGCAGCCTAATCGTATTGCATGCACATTTCCAAATTGGATTAATGGAAGGTACTTCTGTTTTTCCAGATCTTCCGGTGTTATGTGACCATAAGGAAATCCTGATACCTGTTTTTCCTCTGCGCCTCAGAGCCCCGATACCGTCCACAAACGATTAAAAACCCATCAGTGAGCCACGCCGCCGGGGGTCACATGGTCCCTCATTACCATAAACACACACATTGTAGTTTATTTGGACTCCGTCACGCACACACAGATACTCACTGCAGCACATGTGAGTTAATCCACCGCTGAAAATAGTCCCCAACAGTGTGGGCTTATAGCAGGAGGCCACAAATGATCCCCAGGAGAATAAGGACAAAATCACAAAAATAGTGTGTTCTTGTCACTCAAACGACAACAATCTGAGGGAGTGCAAAGTGTTATGGCACGCACGTTTTACATTGACTGAAATGTTTTACATGAAATACACATAATGCAACGCATAACGAGGTCAAAGCAAATTTTACACAGGCAGAAAATCCACATTATTTCAATGTGTTTGTATTTGCAGACTGGATGGCAGAGCGCTATTTGATTTTGCATATTTATGTGTTTCCTGTAAAAATGGGGATCGAGAGATTATATGTTAAATAATTATATAGCATTAATGTTCAAGACATTTTTTTTTTTTAAATCTCAAAAAGAGTAGAGTCTTTTTCGTTCTTTTTTCTTGATGGATTAACTCTTTTTTCCGGTGTTGTGCAACTCGAATCTCCACCGTTGGGGAGTTTGTTCCCGTCCTTAGTGGCAAAGGCAGAGTTTCTTTACTCCGGTCATCTGACCTGAGCAAAGTTCAACTAATCTTTTCACTGGTGGAGGTGTAATAATTGTGATAATTGTCAATTATTTTAAATACAAACTGAACATCTCAGTGCAAAATTACATTCCCAAAAACATTTTGTATTCGCTAAGTATATCACAATGATGATAACGCTGCAGTTTGCATGTTTTTAGTTTTTTTTTGAGGGACAGATAATGTTTCTTGGGTCTTGAATAGACAGAAGAATCTGTGGAGTGAGCTGGCGGCAGCAGCAGCGTCTCTGTATCTTTCCTTTCATGTCTTTTGAATGTTTTCCTCTGTGTTTGCAGCTCGTCGCCTACTACAATGGAACCACCAAAGAGATCATCTGGTCCCAGACGGAGAGGATCCACTGGCCCAGCGGAGCTCCGCCTCTGGATAACCCCCCATGTGTCTTCTCCACAGATGACCCTTCCTGCAATGACGGTATGACCTTTGAATGCTTCATCCGTCTAAACAAGACATTTAACCCTTTACGTAAGTTAGAAACCAGCAGCAGAAAGGCTGACGAATAGGTTGAGTGGTGTCAGGAAATTACACAAAGAAGAAGTTCATATTTACCCTGACATCAAGTGAAATTATCCCACTTACTGTCAGGACTTGGAGTAAAACTGATCGGCTCAGCAGATGGATATCACACGGAGCTAATGCTTTATTTATGTTAGCACTTAACTGGCCTGTGATTTTTTTCATATCGATGCCCGTGATGATAAATGTGTCATTTTCCTCCAATTTCATCCCAACTGTTTTCCGCAGCGAAGTGGAAACGCAAACATCGACGTGTGATATTTGCATGTGTAATGAGCAGTTTGAAAAAGAAAAAAAAAAAGAAAAAAGCACGAGCTGGAAATGATCAGCGACAGTTTCATATGGAAGTGTCGCAGATGATGAACCGAGCTGGAAAAACCGCTGCAATTACAAATGAACTTTGGTATGAGGAGGGGTAATGAGTGGAGGAGCAATAAATCTGTTTGGGTATGTCCCAAAATCTGACATCAGAAAATGATTTACAGAGTTTAGAGCCTGGAAGTCGCCTCCTCTGCTGTCAGCTTTCAGCACCAAGGACAATGGATTTTTAGGAATTCGCTGAACATATTGACGACTAACAGTTTTGTAATCTATAGGGACACAAAAAGAACAATGACAGCAGTGTCGTACTTTGGCTCAGGAGAAGAATTTATGTCTTTGTTCGTGTTCTGTCGATTTGATGGAGAAATAACAGTTCCCATCATGTATCACTTCGACTTTTCCCTCAGAGAGTCTGCTGCTTTCTTTAGTTTCTGTACACAAATACTCTAAATTAAATGTGTTCAAGCAGGGCTGGGCGATCAGGCCGAAAGATCATATGACGATCTTTCGAGGTAGAATCACGAGCCTCGATCACAATTTCTTCACTTTTTATAAAATGTAGATGAGTTACAGTCAAACTATCACAAGTTTTCTCTATTTCCTGGAGGTTTAGTGTGGCTTTTTGTTGACGTATCCGACTGGAAACTCTGCATTTTTGGACCAACGTTTTTTTTTTTTTTTTACATTTTGACAGTAGCTGATGAAGTAAACACGAGTCCACATTTTCCAAACTGAACATCCATCTGTGACACTGCATCGTTTCAATAATTACGTAGACTGTGGCCTCATTGGTCTGGTCGGAAATTTATAATGAATCAAATATGCTTTTGCGCTTTAACGTTAACATTAAAGCATCTTTGTAAATAGATATCGGAGTTCAGAAGCCGGACCCGCAGCTCAATTCTTGAGTTTCTTATTCTTATTATTTCTTCATCAGCAGCAAAACAACACATTTCACAAATTCAGCAAGTTAACGGGGACTAAAACTGAACACTTTGGTGCAGGAAGATGCCACAGAATCACTATACACAGACTTAAATAAACACGTTAGGTTAACAACAGCTCATACAGTAATTACACACAGTTCGAACAGTGCTCTTCTTTAATGACACGATCTGTGTGGATCAAATGACAAATTCAGATCGATCACGACCTCGGAACGTGAGACCGTCCCGACCTTTGTTCGTTCCGTTTTTTTGATCAGACAAGACGAGACCCTTCGCGTCACGTCGATGAACCTGTGCTGTCGTCTGGGTCGACGTGACTCGACCCCAGAGTTCATTACTTCACAGAATCCACAAAGGAGAGTTTCCAACAAGGCTGCAACTCATGATTGTTTTCATTGTGGATGAGTTGACGGTGGCTGTGGCTTCTACTTATCTGAGCGGCAGAAGGTAACAGGCCTTTATCTGAAACCGGCTCGTATTAGAGGGAAGCCTTTGTTTCTAATTCCCTCTGTTTGATGAGTATCATTGGTCATTTAGTGACTGAAATCAGACACAGATTACAGATGAGTAATCCAGAACAACACAGTGTTGAAGATAGCCTGATGAATTTGTTGAATAGAAAAGCACATTATGTGGCAGACACTCGGAGTTTATGCTCTTTTTTTTTTTCCACGGCCTGTATTTGATGAATGTAAATGCTGATTACATTTCTCACTCAGTCCAAGGTTATATATTCAAGTCACCCATTTTTAATCAACCGACAACTTCTCTTCATAATCAAAATGTGGGACGCTGTGGAGACAAAGGATAAAAATGCTGTGCCGTCCCACATGCAGAGAGACACCGGGTCTCAAATAAAACAAGATTTAAACGGAAACTGAAATGCGTGGCCCTTATTCACACGGAGTCTGAGGTCTTCATTACGTTTCTGTGATGAGGAGTATGAGTTTATTCAGTGATTTACAGCAGGTGGTGTAATTAGTATCAGGTAGTCGGATCTGTGTAATTGTGTGAAATTGTTGCCGGTGTTTGTGGCTGACAGATTGCTAAAGCAGAGCAGCTGTACTTCAGGAAGTCACAGCTGTGTTTTTCACAGCCCCGTGACGTTTTTTTTTTTTTTTTTTCCCCCTCCTTTTCAAAGATATGAATGTGGACATCTGTTGAACATATGAGAGACAACTGAATGTGGAACTCCTTCTCCCCCGTTTCCAGGTCATCTGCCCGTTCTGGGTATCGTTGCCGTGGGATCCGGCTTGGCGCTCATCATCTTTGGGATCTCCAGTTTCCTCATTTACAGGTGAGTCTGAACACTGACGCCTCCCGATTGGTCTGCTTTTCACACAGATGATTGTTTCACTGTCAAAAACAGACGGACAGAGAGAGAGAGAGAGAGAGAGAGAGAGACGTGTGTTTGAAGCGGGATTCGTGGGTCGTGCTGCTATAGGAGCCAGCGTGGTATTTACACGATTGTTGCCACGGCAACTGCTCAGCAGGTGACGGCGTTCAAGCGGCGGCGTGTTCGAGCTGCCGAGTGATCTCATGTACCGAGCCCAAACAACCTTTACTGCTGCTCACACCTAATGATCATTAGCGTGTTCATTAAGTTTGTTTTCTTTGCTCTGGATTAAAGGTAAATGCCACCTATTTTAATAATTCACAAACTGCTGACGTGCGGTAAACAAACACCAGGCGATGTTTGTGCTTCTGTGAAAGGATGTCATGTTTGTTGTGGGCTGTCACACGTCTTTTAGCTCATGACATGATTTCAAATGTTATGTATGTATTACATTAACGTTACACGTATTACTTGTACAAGGTTATAGATTTAAGTCGTCCTTTTTTATTTGACTAAAACCCTAAAATATTCAGTTTTCTCTCAGATACAAACTGTTTGCGTTCAAGGAGCTGATTTGCAGGAATCTGTTGTTCGAAGGTTGACTCACATTACAGACGGGTTCAAACAATCAGATCATAATCATCAACAATAGAAAAAAACATGCATATTTCTTCAGGATTCAACACGTTAAATGTAAGGCTGTCGGAATTCTTGTTTCCGTCGTAAACTCAAAGTATGAAAGTACAACACAAACACCTTCCCAGTGTGGAGCAATAATTATACATACAATTTCATAATGCAGCTTGGACCCAGATTTACAATAAAAGATGAATATTTAGCTTAAGTAAAGAAAATGAATTTAGTTTTTGCTAAAAGTGGTGGCATTAACACCATGAAGAGGAAACCCTCATGCCTGTGTGCAGACTGTATGTAAAACTAACAAACTGCACTTGACGATGTGTAATTAATGCGTTTAAATTTAAATAAGTGGTTGTACTGAATTAATTGCCGCCTATTGTGCAGCTGTGTATGTTTTAGATATTTACATTTTCTGATGGTAATGACTTCGCATTCAGCTGTAAAAACAAATTCAAATTAATTTGTGAAGAAGTCCCGAGTGGTGCAGCCGACAACTTAATGGAAATGATTCTGACTGTGAGAACGAGCCTCATTTAATTACATAAGAAGTTAATCATGCATGCCCCTAAGCTGTGCAGCTTCTGTACGGATGGATAAATCCTGGTTAATGTCACGGGTAAACTCTGCATGTAATGAAAGAAAAAACGAGGTTTCCACTTTTTCCTTTTCTATCCCTTCTTCAATTGCGGCTGTTAATTATTGTCACCACTAATAAACAGTGATTTTCAAGTAAAGAAGACACATTTTAACTGTCAAATCACACCGTTAATCTATCACCTATTAACACAAACAAGTGTTAATCACCAGCCAATCAGAGTGGATTTTAATCAGAGGAATGAGGGAAGGAAGATGGAGGAGCAGCTTTCCACTCGAGGTAAATCCACTAAACCTGAATCTACGTAAATATGTCGAATTTCAAATAACTTCCACATCATTAGATGCAGAGTTTGGGCTTTTTTCTCAAATCATTGACATCGTCTTCTCTGTTTTTTTTCCAGCTTGCTGCTCAGCGGACACAGAGCGGCTTCCTAACTAGCTAGTTTTCTCGGATTCTTGGCCGGTAAGTTTTGTTAAATGTGTCGGTGACGTTTTTATTTCCGCAGGTTTCGTGTTTTCCAGGTGATTTGCTCAAAATAAGCTGGTATTTTACAGAAGCGCATTGCGTTCCCTACAGAACAGAAAATTAGACAACGTATCTCGTAATGATGAGAAATGTAAAGCCTAGTTGTCAGTAACAGTCACGTGACGTGGAATCCATTGATTTTTACATAAAAATATGGATATAAAATAGAATAAACACTGAAATCCAATAAAGAGGTGTGTCTTATCTATTCAGTGTAGGACTACAATGGGGCGTCACATGACATGGAAGCTCAGTCTAGTAATAATGTTTGGTACCTTAATTATACGTTAGTAATCACAACGTTTTGATCTGATTCAGATAAACACATAGACAAAAGTATTGGGACACGTAACCATCACATCTGCAGGATCTCGTGGACGCCCCGTTCCAAATCCATGGGCGCTGATGTGGAGAGATGGCAGAATGTACTTCAATATTTACATTTTCTACAGCTTTACTTCCACTCCACTGCATCTCAGAGACAAATATTTTTAGTCCACTACATTTGTCTGACAGCTTTAGTTCCTTTCACAGTGTTTCGTCCCCTTCCTGTCCGGTGAAAACCACGCGTCTCCGAGTGTGTTGATTTTTAATGTTTGTGATGAATCACGATCCACGATCTGAATCACACCTTTCCTCAGCTCTTACGTAACGTAGACGAGTTACAACCAAACTGTACCTAGTTCTCTCTGGTTCCCGGAGGCTTAGTCTGCGTGTGATGTCGTTTTGTTGTTGTTGTTGTTGTTGTTGTTGTCGTCGGATTAGAGTCTCTGCGGCTTACTTTGTTCCAACAGAGTTTTTATAATGTAATGTTACTTCATGCACATCAGAGTTCAGAAGCTGGACCCGCGGCTCGCGGAGTTAAAATAACTCTTCGCTGCCTGAAGTTGTCATTTCAGTCATTATTTCTTCAGCAGCAGCAAAACAACACATTACATAAACTCTGCATGTTAACATGGACTAAAACCAGAGACTTTAGTGTGGAAAGATGCTAACGTATCACTAATAATGGACAGAAATAGACTCAGTAGCCTAGTTACATTAATGCTACAAACCCAACACACTCTGTAAAATACCATAATTAAACGGGTAAAATAAGTGTTAGCTGAGAAGGAAAGGTCTGACAGTGCTGTTATTTATTTTTCTTATGATATGATCAGTACAATCCCTCTGAAAAGTAGCTCATGTGAAATTAAGATCCATCACGATCTAAGATAGTGAGATTGTTTCGAATCCTCCTCCTTCTTGAACTAAATAAACTCTTTAAAAACCCTCTTGCGTCGTCACGAGGCTGAAAACAGGCCTGTTTCTCTGAGCTCATGAAAAGTTGACTTTTCACAGATACGTGGTTCTCACAGGACAGACGACGATCTTCTAGAATATGATGCATCGATGTAGATTAAACCACCGACAGTTCATAAAGTAGATCAAATGAGTCAACGTTAAACATGTGCAGCAGGAAAATGAATCAGAAACATCAGATATAATAAGAAAACACTGACAGGAACCGTTTTACTGAACAGTGAACACTTTGACTACATTTTGGAGTTTGTCTGAGGGCAGTTTGAACCTGATTTTATTGACCTGAATTCAATAATTAGGATGCGTGTCCAAATACAGCCTCACGTCCGTTTGTTTAATTGTTGAGTATTTGTGTCGTGTGAGTATGAGTGTGTTGTATTTATCCATCATCAGTCACACTTTTTTTATCTCTTTAGGCACCTCTGTTGGACATCGACGTCTGTTTATGAACTATTTTTCATGTACATTTACCTACAACATAACCGTCGGCTTTTCTTGTAAACATCTGTGATTTACAGCTAAATACCAGCTCATTTTTGTGAAATCACCTGAAAAACACAGGTCCTGTAAAATAAAGCGTTGCCCGTATGTTCTTTATTTCATGCGCTCGTGTTTTTTAAACCTTTGATCCGAGTGTAACATATGGCGACTTCTGGAAACGAGTGTCTATTTCTGTTATGGGAACCCAACAGGGAAAGTCTGTGAGGCACTTTTGGTCCTGACCCACAGTTTTCACTCTCTCTGCTCTAGTCCAACTAAATTTAGATTCATCATTTACATAAACGACCGTTTTATATATGGAAAACTGCTTCTCACAGACCTGAACGTGTGGATTTTGACTAGATTTCATGCGCTTTCAGGACCTTCAACCTCAGAATTTAAACCCTCTGTTCAAATAAAAGCTCTGCTGTGACATTTTGTGTTTGATACCCAGAGTAACAACTGGCTTCCTGTTTTTCAGACACCAGTGGAGCTTTGCTGACGGACGGAGAGGCGAACAGTCGACTTAAAGATCAACCAGCTGCTGAAAGGCCTCCATGTTCAGTACTTGACCAACAAAAACACCACTAATAAGTCTTAACGCCTTTTCTACGCGTAGAGGTTGCATGACGGGGTCGCAATTTAGTAAACGGACATATTGTTATTTAATTTATATATTTCTAATGAGAAAAATTATATGGAAAGTATATTAGAATTTTTATCCATTATCTATTCAATGCTGCTTTTGTGCCTTTTTGAAAAGATTATATACTTTAATAATTACTGGGGGGCGTGGGATCATAGACCAGAAAAGACATGAGCAATAAAAGTAGGAGAAACTTTACTGTGAAATTTTTTATTGAATCTATTTTGTATAAGCTGTGGGTGGTCGGTTCCTTCTGTGACACGATGCAGCGTGTACAATGTAAGAAACGGTAGAATTTGGTGAGACTGCAGTTTAATAAAAAGAAGCCTGTGTATTGAATCACCCGTGTCTGTGTGTTGATCTTTTAATGTCTTCGTTCGTGGCCTCAGTTGTTTCTTAAAATCCTCCTTTTAGGATGACTGTCAGTGTCTAAAATACCTGTAACGTCTTCATTCGTGGCCTCAGTGGTTTGCTGTTCCCTAAAACAAGAGGAAAGTTCCTTAACATTCTGTCGGTTTGTGAAATATTTTTAATGCCTTACTTTGTAGCCTCAGTGTCTAAGTTTTAGAAGTGAGAGTCACCATCTAAATACTTTCAATGTCTTCATTTGTAGCCTCGATGTCTTTTTGTTCTGTAAAACAAGAAGAAAGTCCTTTCAAATTTAAAGTTATGTACGTGTCCGTGTCGAGTACATAATAAAACTAGAAAGCACACAGGTTTTTCACTGCAGGCAGGTGCATTTTTGGTAATTAACGCGAAAAAATGTCAAAAATGTATTCGTGTTATCACGAAGCAGCACATTTACCAGGTGGACGCCGGCCTCTCTCGGTTGGTTTTGGAGTCTGGCGGCGGCGGCGGCGGTGTGAGGAGATGTTGAGCAGAGCAGCAGTGGCTCTGTTGTTTTAATGGAGGGGTTGGTCCAGCAGAGGTATTCACATATGGGACTTATGAAACAATAGGCCCAGTGTGGAGCCCCTCACTTTACCCCTCTGGCTGCCAGAGGTCTCTAAACGAGCCTCTTTAAATAGAAAAATACCTTTTTTTCCGGTGGTGGTTGGAGCTGGAGGGCACCGCTGGTTTAATGGTGTTTCCTGCCCTCAAAATGGTTGCACATAGTCACGACTTGGACTATTTGTGGACACAAATAAGTATTAGAGTCCCGCTTAAGTGTTGCTGAACTGCTCAACGACCGGTCTGTCCAGCTGAAAAAGTAGAACAGGGACACTTTTAGGGCCAACTGGATCCGATCGGGGGAAAGGCTAAAACACGGGTGATATGCCAACGCTGCAATAATTTCCTGCAGCCATCTGGAAGTGTTTTACACCTTTTAGATTGGGTTGGAATGTGTGGGCCCTGCTCGTTTTTCATTTTTTAAGTGTCTCAAACTGAAAATGAATTTCCTCCACCTCCGCCCTCCCCTCTCTGGTTTTCAGGACTCCGGATTAATAGTTTTATTTTTGAAAGTGTTTTTGCTGTAAATCATTAAGTGTCAAGAAACAGCAGCTCCCCTGAGATCTGCTCCAGATGTGTTGATTCGCTGAACGCCTCTTCCCGTCTGTGGTGCCAGTGCTTAAAAATACCAGTCAAAACATGACAAAAATATCACTGACATGAAAATGACTAGATTAATGGATTTGGTTACACTGTGCAGACTGTGAAAGTATTTCTATCCACGTCTGTGTCTTCATTATGTGCCTGTCATGTACCGCGTTACAGACAGTAAAAACAATGGCAATAATGGATTTTATAAGACTGTCGTATCTAAAAATCAAACCAGACAAGACCGTCAGTGACGATCGATAGTCACGCTCTAACTTTAGAAAACATATTATATATTAACATACACATGATGTATGGAATTGTTCGTTGTCGTGATATATTTTCATATCGCGATAATTCTGTCTATCGCGATATGCATTTTTCTTTTCTCTTTTGTTTTTCGTTTTCATTCTCAGTCAAAACACGTAGAAAATGTCTCCGATTTGTGCGACGTTCTGTCATGTTCTGACCATGAAGAACCGTTTGAAACCACCAGTAACAGTCTTTTACGTCGTTTTCATCTTGTTGAATAAGGACCCAGATTGTGCTCATTTTCATAAACACTGAATCTCAAAATTGGACATTTCAGCTGTGTTTGTCTTGAATGTTATGTTTTTATTTTTTTTTGTGTCTTTTACAAATAATTTCAAATCACAAATAACCATCTGGTTTCTTCAACTTTCACTCAGGACCAAAAATCAGCCTTTAAACCTAAAGAGATAATGATTTGACATTTATCGTGATAATTATCGATATCGACTGATATGAAGATACTCATGTTTGACCTCGTCGCTCGGCTCTAAATACTTATATACTGTAAATTAACGTATAACAGAATATAAACAACATAACATGACGTGATGTGATATAATATGAGATATTATCAATCAACATCAATTTAAATTAAATGATTAATTGCACTATTTGCTGTAATTAATGACAATTAATCTCTTTGTTTCTTCTTAAGACTGAAACTTGTAGCAATGGATATTCAAATGTAAAATCATAGAATGAAAGTCAAATCAATACAAAGAAGTACATTTAAATTCAGATGCTATTAAAGATTTAAAGGTCGATTAAAGGTCGATTAAAGGTCGATTAAAGGTCGATTAAAGGTCGATTAAAGAGCTTCACTGCTCCTTCACTACATTTTTCAATACTCCATCGTACCTAAGCAATTGGGTTGTTCAGTACCAAGCTCAGAACATGTGAAATGTTTTAAATGAATTGAAAACTCAGCGTGTTAATTTTGTTAACACCAGACAAAACAAACATGATTTAAGGCCTAGAGGCGGATTCAAAACTAATCTTTAATCTCTGTTGAACTGGTCATCTTTACGGACTCATGAATGTTTCAGGAGCTATTTCCGTAACAGTGTAAGTACTCGGATCAGGGCAGAACTTCAGAGTCTGATCTCAGAGAGTTTGTTAAAAATAAAACGTGTGGGTGTAACAACTGAACTCAAGTATCTTTGTTCTTTATTTTTAACAGAAAAGAGACCTATGAATCATCTTGACATGTATATAAATTCACAGAACACGTTTTCCTTGTGTTCTTTATCAGCAGTAGAAGAAACAAAGCAGTACGTGGAGTTACAACCAGGCGACGTGCGCTTAATTCACTATTTCGACCCTTTAATAACGATTAAAGTCCCGGAAAAGGCTCCGAGACGTTAATGAGTTGCTGTGTGGTGAACTACGGTTTAACCAACATTAAACCTGGTGCATCCATTTAATGATTCAAGATGAATCCTGTAACTTATTGTTCCATTATTGTCCAGTTCTTCTGCCTCTACACTGACATCGAAGAATCGATTCTAAAATCCACTGACGGTTCTAATCACATACGCGCAGCTCTTTTCACCTGTGTTTGTACGTCTTCCTCTCCCATCTATGTTGTTCAAAAGGAAGTAGAATGTGATTCATTTCTAAAGAGAGATTAGATTTTAAAGGTCTTTCTCCTTCCGTCCGGCTGGTCCATCTCATCTGCTCCAAACCTGAGCTCTTTTACACCAAATCTGAAGACTCTTCTTTGTGCCTTTTACATTTGAAACCTTTAAATTCCACGTCTTGCACCGTACTTGTGTTTTGTTCGTGAGATGCATCGACACATCTCTAACTCCCGTTGCTCCCAGTTATGTTTCAAATCTATTTCCTCTGCTATTTCCAGTCAGATTGATTTGAAACCTGGTAGGAAGGTTGTTATAACTGAGACGCATCCACCAGCTTACGGTTCTTCTTCTGTTATTCTGCTCTTCGTGCTGTTTAATTTTAAAAAATAGCATTCCTTGAAAATATTTCTGTCCTTTTTATCTTAATTTCTGAGTGTTTCTGCGTTTGTTTGTAAATGTTCTGCATTTAAAATCACATAGTTGTATAAAAACACTGAATGCAGTCATGTTTAGTTCGATACTCGTACAGAATGATCCATCTTTCCAGCTTTTTCCAGGGTTTGTTTCTTGTGCTTCAGAAAAAATACTAAATAGATGAACAGATTTAAAGAAAAGAATGAGGTGTTGGAGAAATATACATTTTCCACTTCATCCAAATGAACTCAATTTTAATTTCCTGAAGCCTCGTGGAGAAGTTGATTCTTTCCACTGCAGAGGTTCATAAATAATATCACACCAGTCCTCTAGACTAGACTAGCTGCTACACTCAGCGTCCAAATAAGTGTTTGCTTTTTCTATATTTGTAGATATTTAATATGAGCCCACAAGGGAGTTTGTCCCAATTAAAAGTAATTTTCATCCCTAATTTAGCCGCTAATTCTGTGTAAATCTTGCACTAAAAAAGTTTATTTTGGTCGTGATTGGTTTCCTCGGAGCTGCTCTTCCTGCAGCAGCTGAAGACTGTGAGACTCCTCAACACGTGTGAAGAGGTATCCACTAAAACAGAGCTCGACATCCTCCCTCCGTGTTTTTAATGCTTCATGTAAAGCGCCTTGAACTGCCTCTGTGTATGAGATGCGCTGTGCAGATAAACTGGGCGGCCTCAGCACGTCGCCACAGCTCAATATGTTGAGCATTTCGACCAGGGAAGTTAAAATTAAAAGTTAAAGTTAAAACCTGGACGCAGCTGCAGACGCGAAGCGTTCTGCGATAAAATCCGAGGCTGCTCTCTCGGGTAAACGACCATGAGAAAAGCAAATTATGTAACGTGAATTTCAGGCAACAGTCCACGTGTCTTCTGAAAGATTTTCAATACCTACTGTCAGTGTAGACAAGGTATTTACATCCTTTACTTCAGTGAAAGTACTAATACACACTGTGAAAATACTGCGCTACAAGTAAAAGTTCTGCATTCAACACCGTACTTTGGTAAATTTTAAGTATTGTCAGCAAATGTAGTTAAAGTGTGAAAAGTCAAAGTGTTCATTGTTCAGTAAAACGGTTCCGGTCAGTGTTTTCTTATTATATCTGATGTCTCTGATTCATTTCACTGCTGCACATGTTTAACGTCGACTCATTTGATCTACTTTATAAACTGTCGGTGGTTTAATCTACATCGATGCATCATATTCTAGAAGATCATCGTCTGTCCTGTGAATGTCCTGTCCAACTTTTCATGAGCTCAGAAAAACAGGCCTGTTTTCAGCCTCGTCACGACGTATTTTACAGCGAATCCAAGAGGGTTTTTAAAGAGTTTATTTAGATTAAGAAGGAGGAGGATTTGAAACTCGACCCGTAAAGGAGCGCATCAGGAGATGCGTGGTATTCACTGGACAGGAAGGGGATGAAAAACTAAGTAAAAAGTACAATATTTACGTCTGAGATGTAGTGGAGGAGAAGGATAAAGCTGCAGGAAATGGAAAGTTAAGTACATCCCACCATCTCTCCACATCAATGTCCATGCATTTGGAACGGGGCGTCCTACGAGATCCTGCAGATGTGACATGGAAACATGGAAAAGTGAAGTCAAAAACCACATAGAAGACGTGACAAGTCAAAAACACAGCCGCAGCCTCTGATTTCATTTATTTAGGGTTTGTTGTGTTCGAGTTTTGTTTGAAAATGATTGCAATCTGAGTTTTTATTCAACAAGATGAAAACGATGTAACGACTCAACGCAAATATCCTTCAAAGGCCTCGTTTTTTTCTTTTATACTCTGAGTACATTTCACAGCCTGTACTTTTTCACATTTGCTGCAGAAAAGAAGTTGAATCATTACGTCTACGTTTAGTCTTTTTTTCGAACAACTATAACTATCTGTACTTCTACTGGAGTAAATCATATGTGCACTTTTGCCACCTCTCTCCCCAACCCAGTACACTTTGTCTTTCTTTTTCTCCTTTGCTGATTTCACCACCTGGTTTTCTCTTTTTTTTTTCTTTTTTTTTTTTGCAGGAAACTGAAGCTGGAGAAGGAGCTGGCTGGGATGCTGTGGAGGATTCGGTGGGAGGATCTTCAGTTCGAGAGCCCCAACAAATACCACAAACGAGCCGGCAGTCGGCTCACCCTGTCGCAGGTAAAACGTCTTCTCAACGGTCCTCCTCTCCCATCCAATGTATGTACTTCTGTTGTGGAAAAACACAAAAACTGTGGCCCGGTGTCCAGGTGAGGTGAGAGAAACCCGTCGCAAAGCACTTCATGGTTTCTAAGAACTGTTACACCCACATGAGCTCATATTATGCTGGCAGCAGTGAACATTTTTTCATAACTCGGGGCCTTTTATCGCCTCTTATTCCGTCAGTGTTGCTGGCACGGCCTCTGGTGTGCGATTAACAAGTTGTTGTTCCTCTGGCAGGTTCGCCACGGGGAAAGGCTCGACACAAAGTCCACGGCGCCTCAGGTTTCATTCATACTGAGCACATTTTCGGTCTCGAGATGCTGTAGGATTAGGCCCAACGGGAATCGAAAGCGTTAATTAGACTCGTTGGAAGTTCAGAGCTCCACCAGCTTCACCGGATTTAGTTCCTTTTGCAGTTTTTCATCCCCTTCCTGTTCAGTGAAAAGCACATGTGCCCAAATCTGTTGATTTTCAATGTTTGTGTTAAAGTTATTTTCAATTTGTATTCTGTCTTAATCTAAATAAACTTGTTTGGATTTGCTGGAAAATGCATTGAACAAAGCTGAAAACAGGACCATTTTTCCAACCCAGTTACCAGAGAATATTTTTGTCATTATCTGTTCCTCGAAACCACGGATCTGTGTAATTTCAGCATAGCATGTCATTGAAGGATTCCCAACTGTTTTGGAGCAAAGTGTCGTGGATTTTAGGCTGCCACCAGATACTGGAGGTCACATCCTGAATCCCAGAAGTTTTTCGGTTTAGGGAGTAAAGTGCTTTGGTTGTGATTTGGAAAAGATCATGGTTTGTTTTTTTTGGATTTGTATCTGAACTTTTTCGTACTTTTTTCAGTACAATGGACCCATTTGAGCTGCCACGTCAGTGAAGTGTAGGGGTTTTTAAACACAGAATAGCTTCAAAGAAATCAGATTTCCAATCATTTAGTGACAAACTCAGGTTAGAATTACTGCAAACTAATTACAGACGATTCTTACAACAGTTCTGGATGAAAAAATGCTGCTGATTGCTGCTCCATGGTGTGACATGTTTTCCCATTTTGCAGACTTTTTCTGTTTTAAACCTGAGAGTTATTAGGTTGTGGCATTGAAAACTCTTTGTTTAGTGACAGGAAAGAGCGTGGTTTAAATATTTATTCTGTTTTTATCTCTTGTCTACAGGACTTCGGTCGACCGTGGTTGTTTTTAAGGTGCTTGACAAATAAAGCTGGATTGGACTGGATTACGAAATATACGAAGTTGTTCTTCATCACACCTTTGCAGACGTTTTTCTGCAATAAACCAAACGCTGGCAGTGTCCAAAACGAGCCGTAAAAAAATCATTAACTATAGAGATCAACACGTTTCTGTTGCAGAAAAGCTCGATGAGATGTACACATACCTAGAAACGTTGACATGAAACAGGGTTTTCAGAAATGTACAATGGCAGCATTTAAATCTGCCGGAGCTGGTTTTTCTGAGCTCATGAAAAGTCGACAGGACATATGATGATCTTATAGAATGTGATGCATCGATGTAGATGAAACTACCAACAGTTTATGAAGTCGATCATGTGAGCTCAACGCTAAACATGTACAGCAGTAAAAATGAATCAAAAACGTCAGACGTAAAAGGAAAACATTTGACTTTCAAGAACATTTTGCTGGTAACATTTCAAGGTGTTGAACGTCTTTTGCTTGAAGTGGAGTATTGTCACAGTGTGATCTTAGTACTTTTACTTCCTGCTGGCTTTATTAAATGATTTTTAAAAGGAGCCGTGGTGTGTCCTGCGCAGATAAAGTAACCTCCTGCCGTTCTTCAGGTATCGGGTTCTGTTGTCTGAGGACTAACGCACCTCCTCCGGGTTGTGTTTCATCCCACACGTGCAAGCGTTCATGAAAAGCACATGCGCACACCTTTTTCATTACCGCTTTTCAGCCCAATTCCTGGGATAATGTGTGTGGAAAACACAGTAATTTTCCAGGCTGATGTATTTTCCAGTATGCCATGTGTTGCCAATATTTGCATTCTATACAACTGCGACTGTGCCGACTGTCTGTATGCAGCACTTCTGGGGTTTTTTTTCTCTTCTTTTTATTCACTGTGTGCACTGCAGACATTTGCCCAAGGACTCGAGTTAATATTTAAAAACCGATAACACTATTTTCCCAAAACGTAGGTCAAAAGCACAGACAAACACATTTTGCAACCTTTTTTTTGTTGTTGTTGTTGCAGCAAAGACTTAAATGGCCAACATTTAATCCTCTCTGCTCTAATCTACTCACCGCTAACCGACAATTTTCCTCTCTGCTCCTTTCCACCTATTTTGTATTTATTCATTTATTTATTTATTTTCTTTCAGAGAGGCTCCAGCTATGGCTCCTTGATAACTGCCCATGGAAAATATCAGCTATTTGCAAAAACGGGCTATTTTAAGGTAAGGCTTAGTGAGTTCTGACATTTTCAACTCCTGCGCACTCCTTTCCCACCCACACATGTGCACACTCGCAGAGAAAGCCTGAGAAAGAGCTGGAGAGGAGAGAGAAAGCCAGAGTGTGGGCGACTTTAGGTAGTTTTAATGTGAGCTGCAGAATGCGTCAATTTTCTTCTCTTTTTTTTTTTCTTCCCCTTCCCTTCTCTCTCTCTCTCTCTTTGTACACTCCCGCCTCGCAGTCTGGACATGGCCATCAACTTGTTGCTGCTCTTAATTTATCCATTTAAGAAGGAGGAGGTGTGAGGAAATGTGACAAAAAGAGGCCGCTGAATAATGAGATAAATGTCTTTGTTTTCAGCCGCGTGACGCAGGTTTTTATATAAATGCACAGCCCGAACACCTCGCCGACTATCGGAGGTGCTCATGCACTTTTGTCTTCTCAAATTCAACACAGGCGATTAAATCTGACACCGAGGCATGAAAAGAGAGAGGTGCAAACTGGAAAAAAATATCCCTCTGAAATTAAACCGAATATACAGCGAATAGAACTCCCTCGTGGACTCACACATGAACTGTGAAGCACAGTGTCTACGGCAGCGTTTCTATCACATCTACGCCTCTGAGGAGTTCACTTCACTCTCTTCACGTACTGACTCTCATATAACCAAGCGACAGGTACAGTTCTTCTGCGGCAGAAAATCTGAACTTTTCCTCAAACGTTCCTGCATACTTTTCCACACTCTTTAATTTCTTCCTGATGCTTTTTACTGTACATCTACACCCTGGTGCGGCCTCTTTAAATGTTAAAAAAGTACTGTAAAAGCTGGACCTCCTCTGGATCCACTGATCTGTCTCGTCTTGTGTTGTTCTCAGGGAAACCTGGTGGCCATCAAACACGTCAACAAGAAGAGGATCGAGCTGACCAGACAGGTTTTACTGGAGCTCAAACATGTGAGTGCTCCTTTTACAGTATTTCAGTGCTGTTTTACTCGTTCATTCATTCATTTTCGGTAACCGCTTAATCCTCTGGAGGGTCGCGTACCCAGCCGACGTCGGGCGAACGCCTTCGTTCACCCTGGACATGGTTCACCCTGGACATGGTTCACCCTGGACATGTCTCCAGTTCATCGCAATGTGTGAGTGGGCGAACACCCACTCACACATTCACACCTATGGGCAATTTAGAGTGACCAGTTAACGTGCTGACCTGTTGAGGTGCATGTTTTTGGACCGCGGGAGGAAGAACCCGGAGAACATGCAAACTCCACACAACGCAGAGGAGAGGCCTCAGCCGTAAAAGACAACAACTACGCAACAAGATGAACATGATGTAAAAAAAGGGCCGTACGGACTGTAAAGCCCTTTGAGGCGAATCCTTGATTTGTGATATTGGGCTGTATAAATGAAATTGAATTGAATTGACTTAAAAAAAAAACAAGATGAGGAAGACGAAAATGACGTACAAAACGCAACGAAGCGAAAATTACATGACAAGATGAAACAATAACATGAAAATGACAAAAATGCTTTCTGAAAATCGTGAAAAACGGCTGAATCGCAAAAGTTGAGATCATTCCTGACGGCAACTTGTTCTAATCTTGTTTAGGTTCAGTAAAGAAAGCTATTTTGGAATCAAAGTCTTGAGTTGATGTAGGAGGAAGAGTCATTAACGCTGACAAAAAAAGAAACCGAGGTTAAATTTGTTGGCCGTACCGTCCAGCCCTCGTGCAGTTATTTACTTCCCATAATGCAGTCGCTGATCTGAAATCAACGCAGGGAGCGTTTCCCTGGACGTGACTTTAACGGATGTGTGAACGCGTCAGTCGATGAATCTGTCTCGTTCTGTCAGACTTGTCTCTGAGCTGATAATGGTCACATGAAACAGGTTTTAATGTAAATTGTAGTAATTGTAGTTCTATAATATTGCAATCGTGCTGACTTCACTGTATTGTGACTTCTGGATTTTCTTTTAAAAGCCTGCTGAAGACACATCTTCTAAAACTCAGTAAAAAGTTTCTAAAAAGGTCATTAGTCATTTTATTAAAAGAAATGGGTATCTAGGCTATTACAAAAATGACAGTAAAATATACTTATCATGTTATTATTAATGTCTGACCTGATTTTCTATACAAGAAACATCTAAATTTAACAGGAACACGGCGTGTGATATTCACTTTGACATTTTTATCTTCTTAATTCTAGAGTTTAAAATTAAATTCACTGAGTTTGTTCATGCTCCTCGGAGGACGAACCCTCCTGCTCGTGACCTTTATTTTTCGGCGGTCCAAAAGATAGCACAGCATCTGCCTTCGTGCGGCGGAAACCTCTGGGTTTTGGGGGATGTAGGGTTTACGTTTCCAGAGAAATCCACATTCAAACTGCGTCCGAGAGAGGTGGTTTTTGTTTTTAAGCGCTTGCGGTGATTTTGGTGTAAAAAGAGACCTTGAATTGTACAAACACAAACACAAACACCTCCATCTCAGCTTGTCGTATTCATCGAATCATTTATTCGCTCACTGAAATAAACCACCATCACGCTGGTGTGTTTTTAAACCCGTTTCTACTGCAGGTGTAAGACCTTCAGACTAAGGGCGACTATCTCACTGCTGTCGTATGAATTTAAAACGTTGTTTCTTCTGTTTATTTTCCTGAGAATGGCTGTGTTTCGAGTTATCTTTCACATTTCTTTTTATCTCAAGACAGAAAAGCTTGTTTTCTCATGATGTTCGTGCCGTTTTGAGGAAACAAAAGTCTGATTTCTCTAGATAATCTGTGTTAGATCTTGATTGGATTGATCAGTGTGTCCTCCTCAAGCAGACATTTTCAGCTCAGACCAGTTGTCATCTGTGAACTCCGACTCCTCACAAACATAAGAAGAGGAAATCCACCTTTTGTTTTGCCGTGGTAATGGGTTGATCATCCGTTTTCTAGAGGTGGTTTGAGCACAGACGAGAAAACGCGGTGGTGAAACGGACAAAGGACAGACCTGAGGTGGACTGGGTTGGAGACAGAGGTGGTGAAAGTGCAGAGGGACGGATACAGACGTAGAAAAGAACAGCAGCGGAACGGCGTCTTTTATTTTCTGTCGAGTCTCCCGTTAATGTCTGTTTCCCCTCAAATGTGGTAAAAATAAAGTAATGAGCCCATCAGTTCACAGAACAGAAAGTACAGATAGTTGTGTCAAAATGTAGGGAGCAAAAGTAGGTCTTGTCTTGTTACGTTACTTCGACGTATCTTTCATCTTATTTTGTTTTTCACACGAGACACGCACCGATGGATTCGCCAAGCGTCGTCTCTTCTGTGTGTGATGCACCTGATGACGCCTGGAGATAAAAATGACCCATAATTCCACTCAAACAGAAAAGAGATAGAACATGTAGGGAGTAAAAAGAAAGTAAAACGTCTTCAGAAAAACAAATAGTAAAGTATGAAAACATGAAGACAGACAGTACAGCTTCACACCTCTGCTCTTAACTCATGTTCTCACCATAAATGAACCTGTCATCACTGAAAAAGAAGAAACTTTTTCATATTACGTTCAGTCACGTCACGACAGTGAGATAGTTCCCTTTTGAAGACTCCGAGGTCGTTCACCTACAGTAGGAAGTGCAATCCAAACGTCTGAGGATGGTTTGTTTTAATGAGCGAGTGAATTATTTAAAGTGTAACAGGCTTTCGTACGGTAGGAAACAAGAAGCATCCATTTTTATTTTATAGTCCTCGGTTGGAGGTTTCGATTTCAAAGGAGGTGCGTTAACGTTAAAGTCTCTTCAACATTAGCGACCGCAGCTGTCGATGAGAAGCTGCTTTTGCCTGGGAAGTCTTTTACGAGAGCGCGATAAGGCCGCTAAAGGAGAAGGAAATCCACATCCTTTGCTGTGTGTGGTTTGGTGATGGAAACATGGGGAAACCTGTAACTCGAAAATTACACCGAACAAGATGGAGCACGTTGGTGGGAGACGTTGGTCCGTTTGAGTCAAGTCTCGTCGCTTGGGGTTCTGCGCGTCTCCTCTCCGTGTCCCGGGTGTCTTTTGGTGAGCGGCCGGGGCTTCTCGGATGCCTCTGTGGCCTCTCGGTCGGTCGGCAGGCTCACGTGGGAGAGAGGCTGCCGTCTGAGCTGGCAGCTCCTCAGACGCCCGGGGGCCTGATCGGCTGTCAAACCTCAGCTCATGAAAAGCCAACCAGATGGGGGAAGAGACGCGGCTGCCAGTGGAAACTTAACCACTTGTCTTCCAGCGCTCTCCTCCTCCTCCTCCTCCTCCTCCTCCTCCCTCCTCACCCCCCTCACCTCCCCATCAGTGCGCTGCGGCGGGGGAAATTATATAGGCCAAAGGGTAGGCTAACATCTCCCGAGCCGTGAAACGGGAGCGACTGACTCCCTGGTTTTTGGTGTGAGAGCGTCTGTCACTCGCTGCGCTCAAAGAAGAAAAGTACACTGTTGAAATCATGAACGCTGTTTTTGAAGTTTCACGCTGGCTGCAGAAAGACGGTCGCTTTTTTTCTGTCATCACTCAAACAGGCTGGAATAAAAGCACCAGGAAGACGTCCTATAAAAGCATAAAAATTCAAATTCTTTACTCAAGTAACAGCACTAATACTTCACTATAAAAAACACTCTGTTACAGTAAAAATCCTACCTTCAGAAGTTCTCTTTTTGCAAATGTCTGCTTTGGAAATGTGCTATAAAATGATATTGTACTGCGTAATATTTGACACACTCATCGCATGTTTTCTGTGCAGAATCTGAAAAACTTTCCCATTAATCTGTCCATTAATTGTATTGTTTTCAAAATACAAATACACTTAAGCCCAAGAGATCTTTTTGTTCAACTGACTGCTCAAAGTGCGCAAAAGTCCAGTTTCCATATTC
>JAPQRN010000005.1:1627637-1638201 GCA_037367275.1 Coranthus polyacanthus
AGTACATAAAATCATAATAAAGGAGAATAAAGTAATTTTAAAGTCTTCTTTCTTTCTACTCGGTCTTTAAACAAATCACCTTTAACCGTTCAGTGATTTGTAAACTAGAAGCAGAACTTTAAGATCTACTCTGTAAAGATCTGGAATCCAGTGTAAAGTGTGTCACGAGGCAGAAAAAGACGAAAACTAAAGACATTTCTCTATTATTTTAGTTTATTTGTTGTTCTGTGAACACACAACACAATTTCATTCAGTTATTTTCTCTTTGTTTTTATTTCACACCTAGTTTTCCAATCCAATATCATTCCCGTTGACGCGCAGCCGTCCATTCTCTAGTTGATGTAAAGCAGCGTTTCTCCTCGCCAGCGTCGTCTGGTCCGTCTGAGGAGTTCGCTGCGTCCTCGCGGTGACGCCGCCCTCGGCTGCGTTTGACAGACGTTACTAACGCGTCGCACAACGCGTCAGAATATGGAAAAGCGGAGCAGTTGGAGCCCCTTGAGATGCTCTGCACAACAGAACAACACTTCACATATCGTCCGCAGGAGAAGGACAAGCGGATCAAAAAGACTCCCGCACTCTGTCCCACTTGCAGATGTATTGAAACGTTTAGGCTCTAGACCTTCATCGGGCCTCGAGTCGTTTGCAGAGTTTGCGGTCAAGCCTCCCTCTCCTTCGTTCCTTCAACCGCCTTCGTGAAACGTTTGTCTTTGTGACGTTCGCTCGTATCCAAAAACACACTGACGTCCAAGTCTTTGATAATGTTTAAAAGTAGGTGTGTTTTTCCTAAAACCTGAATAAAATCGACGTGTCCCACATGTCTGAATCAGAATAAGTCTGAATCAGAATAAGTCTGAACTTGGAATGCGCCCACACCAAATTTGAAAAGTTGTCATATTCTGAATAATAGAAGAGTGTTAACGTGCATGTAAACATAGAGAACGTTCCACAATAAGCCCACAGCGAACCACACGAAAAGACACCACGTACCACAAGTATTCACATGAATCTTTATTTATAACTGCATGTAATTAAAAAAAACAGCCATCAGCTTAATAAATGAGATGAATAAATTATTTCTAAACTTAGAAATAAACATCAACCTATGTCTCAAGAAACACAAACGAAAGCCGTTCATCACAACGGTTGCGTGTCTAAAAACATGAGACTGAGGACGGCCCGGGTCACTTTTCAGTGTTAAATTAGCTGCTTTCTGTGTCTTAGATACATGAAAACTTGTCTGGGTTGCCATGGTTTCCCCTGGACAGTTTGTAGAGGAGTGAGTGAGGCAGAGAAACAGACGAACATGCACAAAAATGTATTTCTGGCACAGCAGAGTGCAAGCTACAGTAAATATTGGCTTGTAGTGTAAAGCGGGACAGAAACATAATCATAAACTTTGCTAAAAATTTCCTTCCAGCTTCATCAAAACTAATCACGGACATACTTTAGTAGATTATTTTTAATCCGGCCTAACAAAGAGGCTTTCTGTGTCTTGGACGAATTGGATATTGAAGTGGAGGCATGACGAAGCGCTGCAGCTGAAGAGCTCCTCACAGATAGCAGCGCTCTGCACAGACGAGGCGCTGCTGAAGCTTTGAGGGATGTTTGACTCACCGTTTCCACAAAATATTGAACATAAGTACATTCAGTACCCGCCGTCCCCTTCCCAAAGGAATTAACACTAATTTTACAGACATTCCCCCGTGACTGCGCCGTCCTTGAGACGAGGCCTCTTCTCCAAACCTTCAGCGTACATCCACATGTCAAAGCATATTATTTCCATATGTCTGGATGTGGGTGTTTTCATGTATGATTGGCTCTAGAGGGGAAAAAAATAGGGGAGTAACGCTTGACTTAACGCTCCTCTTCCACCAGGGAATGAACTATCTCCACAACAGCTACATTGGCTGCCATGGAAATCTGAAGTCATCTAATTGCGTGGTGGACAGTCGATTTGTTTTGAAAATCACAGATTATGGCTTGGCCAGCTTCCGCTCGTCCTGTGAAAACGATGACTCGCACGCACTCTATGCAAGTAAGTTCCTGCTGCTTATTGACGCTTCTTCTGTTTTTTTGACTCTTCAGTGTTCAAGGTACACATGCACGCAATCAACCAGTTGCTTATTAGCGTAGATACAGAATTAGTAGCACTTTTGTAGTCACTATGAACCACTTATCAATGCCTTATTCTGCATGACCACATTCTGCATCTACCAGGACGTTAACTACCCATTTTCCCCCAAGAACTTTCTACTTTCTTACTGTTGGAAGTTGCTGAATTATGATCTTGATATGCTTTGCTCAGATCCTCCATTTACAAAGATGATGACACTTTACGCTCCACCAACGATAGGTTCACTTCCTGTCTCCTGGTGGACGACATTGTTTTATCATAATTGCCGTGTGGTTCGCTTCGTTTTCCCGCTCGTTTTTGGCGTCCTTCAGATGAGATTTGTGTTGCGAGTTCTCGTGAGAGCTCGTTTCCTGAGACAGAGACAGGCCTCAAACAAAGTCAATTTTCTCCTGATCCGTGTGTCTCAGAAATGTCATTTTAACGTCACGGTGTTTAGAAGATATGTGGCGTACGTGGAAAAAATGGGTCCAATATTTACTTGGGCGACTATGGGGCGAAAGACTCGGTCGAAATCTGTAAATCACGTTCACGTCTCCCAGTTCAAATGAATGGGACAGAATCTGCCTCTAGTCTCCTAAAGGGGCGGGGCCTGGAGAAACCATGTGACTCAGAAACAGGAAATGACTCCAGTGAACGGTCACAAGAAGAATCATTCTTACTTAATACATATGCTCTGTTCTTATCTAATCACGAAACTACAAGTGTCAATAGAGTTCAAATAACGGTAACTCACAGTACGTTACCCGTTCTGAAGTGAGGTCTTACTCTTAACTAAATAACCTGCAGCTGTTTCCTCTCGGTCCTGAGTAAAGACTGAACATAAAGGTGGACGACGAAAACTGAAGTCAAAATGATAATATGCATGCAAATATATCACGGTAAATCGTACCAGGGCAGTTCCGTTGTACCTCCGCAGCACATGGGCGTTTTTGCCTGCATTTCCTCAGCTGTGCGTCCATATTAAACAGTGAAGTCCAGCTCAAACGCCAGCAGAGCAGGTGGAGGTAATGCCATCAGACAAAAGAAGAAGAAGAGGATGACCTTAATGCGTTGTGGTATATATCGCGCAGCTCAAGCAGCTACTGAGGAACTGCAGATTTTCAGTCTTTTCACTTCCTGCTTCTGTTCAGAATCAGTACGCCAGTAGTATGTAGTCTGACTTTTCAGCAACAGAGTCTGCAGAGATGAGTGTCGACAGTGATTGGTCGTTACAGCCGTCAGTCATGTTTTTTACATCTCCGTCTCCAAAGCCTCCTCTCACAGACTAGACTTTCCAAAGCCTGAAAACAGAGCCAAGAGAAGGTGCAGAACTCAGGTTCTATTTAAACCCAGATGTTGTACAGGCCTGTTGTGTGATATTCACACCCAAGTGCAAAGGATTCTGGCAGAAAAGCTTTGTAACCCATAGTTAATGTCGTAAATGGGTCTATTTTAACCCAAACTATGATCTTTTCCAACCTGCGACTGAAAGCTGAAAATAATTTTAAAAAAACGCCAGTAACGAACATGAAAACTCACAGGAATCGAGGCCCAGCGTTAGATCCATTCACGCACCGCATATAATGGACTACACAGTTATTATATAATCATCTTATTGCTATTATTTGAGCTCACTGCAATTATTTTCTATAGCGGTGATAATAGTCTCTGTTCAGCTCTATGGAATCAGCTGAATTTAACTAAATGTCATATTTCACCATTATTTTTTCACTGTTTGAGGTTGGACGGGGTCTCTTTTGATGATGTTGCTCCTCTTCATCTGCACCATTTGACACTGTGTAAAAAACCCACTCCCACCCTAAGCGCAAACTGAGCAAAGCATATTAAGATCGTAATTTATGTACAACCTCCTTACTCGCTATCAATAAGCAGTGATTCAGGTGACGACTAATGACCGAGTAGTTGTAGAATATGGTCATCCAGAACGAGGCATTAGTAAGCGTTTTATTATAACGAGTATGTTACCAATATACATGCAAATAGGCAACTAGTGGACAATCTATATGTGGTCCTTAATATAATGTGCTCCCTAGATGTTTTATGACTGTGTTTTATTTGCAGAGAAGCTGTGGACGGCTCCTGAGCTGCTCATATACGACCGCCACCCTCCTCAAGGGACTCAGAAGGGCGATGTGTACAGTTTTGGCATCATCCTGCAGGAAATAGCCCTGAGGAATGGACCGTTCTATGTAGAAGGAATGGACCTCAGCCCCAAAGGTAAACATGTAAAACTGTCTTTTACAGGCTTCAGGGAGGTCAGCTGTCCACTGTGGCATCAGCTTAGGGGGGCTTTGAAACCAGCAGGCGCACAGCAAACACGTAGGAACAAAAACCAACACAAAATAGGAGGCTGGATCGCCGCCCTGCAGACCTGCACACGTGTGGACCAGATGTCAAAGGCAGGTGGAGTCACTGAAACCGAGACAGGCATGACCACGCCGTCTCTGAGAAGGATTAGAGCGCTACATTAAAATGAAAATAACTTAAGGGGGAAATTATCAGAGCAATGGGAAGAAACCCAGACAGTCAGACAGACAGACAGACAGACCCATCTCTTCGGTTTGAAAGCTAGATGCACCAAAATGTAATTACTTGTAGATATTGGCTCCTATTTGAACATCTATGTCAAAGTAATAAATACTAAATAAATCAGTCAATAAATCTGGATCACTGAACATCAACCTGAAAAATCTAGGCAATTCTAGGAGCAATTTTTTAATTTTTTTCAGCTATTATTCTCCCTTAAAGTCAGTTTTTTCACTTGAGATGCCTGATATTATCCGTCAGCCACTGTTGGAGCAAAGTTCTGCCGAAAAAAAAAAAGATCCCAAAAGTCAGTCTGTCTCTAATGTACAGTAGTGTATTTAATATGATAACATGGCATGATCCACAACAAAGATCCACAACACGACGAACCGCAAACCTCGCTCCGGTCTGCAGCGTTTGGAAAACCCGCCGGTTCAGACCAATGCAACGGGACGGGATGAGACGCATCGTACCGTTTCCATAGCAACGGCCGCCTGAGCGCGAACGAACGTGAATGCGGACACTGTCTTATTTGCTACCGTTGCGTTTCTGGTATTTATTGAAACGGCGAAAACATAAAAAACAAGAGGGTTGAGAATTTTGTCGGGACAGGAGCAGCTCCGGTCCGTAAACACTGAGGAAGACATAAACTACAACCGTCTTTTGTCTCGTTGTTAATCTTTGGCCTGAACTGGGCTTGATAAGATGTAATATTGAACTAATGTCACAATAAAAATACACTGACAAACAGTTAATGTAGCACGAGATAATCACTGTTACAGTCACGTGAAAACAAACACCTTCAGGTTTCCATTGGTTTAAGAGACTCTCCTGATAAACACAAAGTTAAACGTGTGAGGTGTATGAGCAGTAGAGTCATACGATGTATATTCACTGTTAACACTGTGTGACTTTTCACTGAGACGTAACTCAATTAAAATAATAACCTAAAGGGGATACGACTCCAATGGCAGGCGACCAAATGCAACGGATCATTACAGTGCGTATATAGTAAAATATACTATACATAACGCACAACAAAACAATTCAGTAAAATAATAGAACATTGAGAATAAACGCAGTCATTAAAATACAAAACGAATGAGTCGACTGAACAACAGACAGTGGTAAAACGTAACAGAATTAAACATTTAAAAGTCCCTCAGGAAAAGAGATGAATGAGTTTCAGATCTTTCTGTTTCAAGCTGCAGTAAGTTTTCAAATCCATCAGAGTCAGAAACACACGCCCGACGACGGTCTTGTTACGTTTCCTCTCACTGTGGCCTTTGGAGACATTAAACGTCTGAAAAACAGAAAAGACGTCACCAGAGGTGGCAAAAGGCCACACATTCTTCACTCCACAAGAAACACAGCGTCTGCTACTGATTCAGCTACTGCAAAACAAGAGGCGGAAAATAATGAGCATCAACTTCACTCCAATGTGGAATTCAGTTTTCAACAGAAACATTACAAGGTCCCGTCTCGCTTTACCGTCTGTTGTGTTGCGTTGTTTTCATCTTTTGCGTCGTTTTTCGTCTTGTTTCGTCTTTTCCGTCAGTTTCGTCTTTTGCATTGCTTTCGTCTCCGTTTGTCGCGTGATGTTCACCGATGTATTCACCGGGCGAACGTCTGTTCTGTGTGTTACTATTCTAATCATTCACATTGAAATTGGTCTTGATGTTGGGAAAGTGCGCAACGGTCCAAAATAAAATCAATAATGTCCCTCAAATGCACTAAAACTAAAGCAAAGAGCCCATTTTGAAAATGTACGGAATAGAGAGCACGGAAAATGTGAGAAAATGTAGAGAGTGAAAGGAAAAAGTTGAAAAATAAATGCTCAAGCACAGAACAGATACTGAAGAAGCTACTTAATTACATAAAAAAACGTATTTAAACCTTTAAATTAAACGATGAGTTTTGATCTCATAATAAACTTCTGCTCGTTCCTCCAGGAAAACCTTGATCTCGTAGAGAAATTGAGAATCAGCGGCTGAAAAGTAAAAGCCTCCAGGGATTCTTCCTCCATGTGATGACTTTCAATCGTTCTTTATTCAGACTCACACTCAACGCTGATTGTACAAGAGTCTGATTATCAGCCATTGACACCATGAGAGCAGAGTCTGCAGCCGCTAACGTTAAGTCACAAAAAGGAAAAAAACAACCTGCAGGAGAATGAAGACGCTGAACTGAAATCCCAACAGACAAATCAGTGACGCTACATTAGCATCGAAGTTAGTGAATATTCAGCTCAGCAAATGTAGAAAACTGCATGTGCACAAAAACGTGACTTCATAGAAAAAATATAGGAAACGACTAAGAAACCCTGCAGAACAACAACAAAACCTCTACAAAGGAGCAAAACTTTGTATATAATCAAAAACAAGAAACACAAAAACATTTTATGCTTTGTACGTGAAACAGTTAATATCTGTAGTTTCAGTGCATTCGTTGCAAACTGATGCGACGAGAAGATCTTTGTCAAACGCAGAAAAAGTGACAGAAAAGATGTTTGTAGTGTTTGTAAGACTCTGACTTTGTTCAGCCACGTGGCTTCAGAACGACTCAAACTGAGCAAAATATACACAACACGCAGTGAAACACACACAGCACACAACTAAAGAATGAAATGAAACAGGAACAGACGGTCGTAGAGAGTAAAGAAGTAAGAGTTTACAACGTGTATATTTCACACGTCTTCCTCTTAATCGCAGTATTTTTAACGCTGTTCTCTTGCTTCCTATTTTTTAATCCTTCGAAAAGGTTTCACATTCGTTTGAGGTGGAAACGTTCGTATTAAAAAGTAAAGATGCTGCTTGAGTGAAACGTCCTGGTTTGATTCCGTCCAGTGGAAAGTGAAGGAAAGTCCTTTAAAACCACACGTCATCTCAGACAGCGGTTCATCTGTCACGTCCTCGTACGTACGTTCTCATGAAGACAGTTAACAGAGACGTATTTCACTTAAATGTTGAATTTGTCATTTTATTCTCAGATATCCCGGGTTTAAACCGTAAAAAAAACCAAAAAAAACGACTTCCTCATGTTATGAACCACACTTTATATGCCCCGGATTTTCAAATAGTGGACGTTTATTATCTCCATTCTTTCTTTGAATACATTACATTCTATCAGGTTTACTCCTGTTTTCTTCACAGCGTGAACACAAGCCGAACTGTTCCTCCATGTTTAACCGATGTCTTGATACGTTTAGTCAACAGTGTCTTTTTTTAAGGTTTCAGAAATGTTTATTCGTTTTAAGAAACACAACTAAAGATACCGTCCGAACCTTCGGTTGCAAACTGATGTGGTAACAAGATAAGTCTCTGCCAAACACAGATAGAAAAGTGTTTACAAGAATCTCTCTTTAACTTTACACAACCGCTTCAACATGACTAATGAGCTGAACTTCTGACTCTTCTCTCAGTAAAACTGTCCCTCATGAGGTTCATTCGTTTGCTGCCGTATGGACAGAAGTATTTGGACACCCCATCTGTGTACGTTTGTGTACTTTGGTTTGTCAGGACTTTGTCGTCACTTCATTTTCTGACTTAAAAAAATTCATTTTCATTGTAATTTTCTCTTGTATGACTTTAAGGTCTTTTTATGTCTAGGATGACAGTGTTTGAGTTGATACTGTTCTACGTTTGGTCGTTGCTTAAGAGGATAGTGTACGCGTACTTCCAATCCATCCATCGATCCAGTAAACCGACGTGGAGGCTGCAGAGCTGGACTCGTCTCCGCTGTTGTTTAAAAACTAGAGTTCCCGAACACTTACATTGGTCGTATTCTGAGGAAAGTCATCGTACACAAGTCATAACCTAGAGGTTTGCTCTGGGTGAATGTAGTACTGGTCTGTAAGTTACATGTATGTGTAACTATAACTTCACCTGGACTCCACTAATACTAATACTACACAGACACATGTTTGTTAAAGCTTTTCCCAGTTTGGTGTGTGTCTGCACAGAGCTCCGACCTCAACAGGGTGATTACACTGAATGAAGACTGACACTAAAACTACCAGTGAAAGTTATTTTATTAAGTAAAAATAACAGTTGCAACACGAACTAATGAAGTGTAGTGAAGTCAGCCTCGTTCCCCTCAGTGCGGCTGCCGTCACGGTACCTAATAAAAAGCATCACTAATGAAGACGACACCGCAATGGAGCGTTTTGTAATAAACAGTGGTTTTGTAAATCATACTTGGTGTCACCACCTTTCTCAGCTTCTATAAATAAAGGTTTTCCTCATAATAAATACCTGAATAACTCAAACTAACACTAAAACTAAGTAAAACTAGCCAGACCCTCAAAATAAACCTACTTTTTAATTCACTGTCCACATACTTTTGACCATGTAATAAATCTTTGTCCCTTCAGTCGGTTCCTTAAAATAAAAATAAAACTGTGTCTGGACCTTGACCCCAGCCGACACCAAGGCAGCAGAGTGACGCGCATTATGTCACTATTCACTGTCCACATATTTCTGGGCACATAATAAGGCTAGATGTTTCGCAGTGTTTCTGACTCCGTCCTCTTTGTCCTTCAGAGATCGTGCAGAAGGTTCGAAACGGTCAGAAGCCGTACTTTCGTCCGACGACGGACAACAGATGCCACTCGGAGGAGCTGACGATCCTGATGGAGGGCTGCTGGGCCGAGGACCCCGCGGAGAGGCCCGACTTCGGACACATCAAGATATACATGGCCAAACTCAACAAGTAAGACTTGATCACACAGTGTGCGTTTACATCTGTCCGTCCTACATCTCGGGAACAGATCCAGGGAATGTCTTCAAATTTGGCACCGACGTTCACCTCTGATTAGAGGAGGCAACGCCGATTTGTTTAAAACATGACGTAGAGTCGTTCTAACCCAATACTAAAAGGACGACTCCACGTCATCACCATCGTGGGAAGAATCAAGGTTTTTCAACCAGGAAGTCGCGAATCAAGACGTTTTCGCCCATAAAATGCACGTTCTTTTTACACATTTGTCAATTTTTATGTGTATTATCACCAGAACTGATGCGTTTCATCACAATTCGGTCACGTGATTCTGTTTCCAGCTCGAAAACATATTTTAGGGTTTAGTATCACTTTAATAAGATAAGATTCCAGCTAATATCGAACTAGATTTAACCAGTAACGGTTTGCATAAATCCCAGCAGAGGAACAAGGTTGTTTCACTGGCTTGACTTTTATTCTAGTTTTAAGAAACGTCGCCAGTTTCAGACTTGTGTGCTCAGTGCGAGACAGTTTGGTTGTGTTTAAGGATATCTGGCTTCTTTCTAGGAGGGATGTTTTCTCAGACGGTGGTTGGCGGAGTCGTTCAACCCAGAGGTGGTTGATTCTACGCCTTCAGCCTCGACGTCACTTTGAAACTCTAATAACGAACTGGACAAAATCAAATCCACAGAGTCCGCTCGCCGTTCGCGCTGCCAACTTCAACAAGTGAACGCTGTGTTGGAAATCTGATTTTCTGAGAAAGTTGATAAGTTTAAGATATTCCAAAGGGGAAACAGGAAAGGAATCATGTTCTGGAAATCACCAAGACAATTTTAGATAAAAGGCTGTTTGTAATTCCTGACAGGAAGCGCTCTTTGCTGCCTTTCCATCGCTGTGTGTGTGTGTTTGTGTAAGAGTGTGTGAGTCCACGTTTCGGGTATTGTTTTCAATGATCCCATGAATCATTCATGTGCATATTTTGGTTCGGAGCTTTTTTTTGTGGACGCAAGAAGGGAGGCACGAATGTTTCCCCCGCGAGCAGAGCAGCTCTGTCAGATACAGAAACAGTATGAAAGCATCCCCACACGACGCACGACGCACACAATGCACACAATGCACACACGACGCACAACACACAACACACACAATGCACAGACGACACGCGACACACAACGCACACAACACACA
>JAPQRN010000005.1:1643585-1666916 GCA_037367275.1 Coranthus polyacanthus
GGGAAAACCACTTCTTTACTGATCGGGCTTCATGCACAGAGGCGCTGCCACGTTGAAACAGGATCTTCTTTTCTTTTTTTTAAACTAAGCTGTGGAGGGCACACTGTTGTCATTACATTACTGCAGCCACTCAGACTTCACTATAATTAAACATATTAAACCTAAAACACCAATGCTACAACCCCTCCTCAGACGATAGTGTGTTTTGTATGTCTTTGTAATGCTTGATTTTATGAATTTTGTATGGATCGGTGCCTTCTTGGCCAAGTCTCCCTCAAAAAAGAGATTTTATTCTCAAGAGTCTTCTTAGTTCAATAAAGGTTGAATTAAAAAATAAAAACCACGGCTCTTGCTCCCTTCGTTGGCTGAGCTGAGAGGACGCCAAGTTTGAACAGATTAAGAATCCGCTAAAGGTCGACGTCTAATATAATTCTTTTTTTTTTTAAAACCTGTAATATTTTGTGCATGTAAACGCAGTCAGCGTCCGACTCGTCTCTTGTGACAAACCCGTGTGTCAGACTCATCGAGACTGGATTCAGGACCGAGCGACTCGTCGAGTCTCGGTTCAAATCGTGTGAAGAGTCCGTTCTCGTCTCCGGAGTCTCTCTGAGTCGGATGAATGGAGAATAAACACAGTGTTCAGTAAACAGCGTAAACAGCGTCAACAGTGCATGGCTTGTGTGATTGCATTCATCACTGGGTTTCATGTCTCCCTGTGATGTTTTCTTCTTTAAACTTAAACAACATGTGGGTGTGTGTAGGATCCGTGACCTAGAAGAGACGTGGCAGGAAGCCAGGCATTGATGCTTTTTAACCGACGCGCCAGTGTCGATGACTCACCTTCTTGCTCCATCGGAGTAAATGCGTGTACATGGCGTGTGTGCGTAAGCGTATGAATGTGGAGATCTCCGGAGACACACACATTATACAATACGGGGATTATATAATTACAGAATATCTGGAAATGCTACGATCGCAGCAGTAGGGATGAAAATAGACCTTTTACTGAACGTTTGAGTTGTTTTTCTGGAAGGTAACAACAGCCGCTGTGTTTACTTTACAACCAAGACAACACCGTGTCTCTGCTGAACAGTGAAATACATTAATGATGGTTTTTTACGTTTCACCAGGCGCACACGCACAGCGATGTTCAGAAAGTGGTTGCCAGTGGAAACAGTTGGTCAAGCGATAAGTTTACACACAGTTAGTTTAGACGATGTTCAGAGGCTGCGTTTTTATGCATTTGATTCACAAAGAGGCTGAATCTGATCTGTTCATTCAGACACAAAGCAGTTTGGTTAAGATGAGGTCGAAGAAGATAAGATAGAACTTCATTCATCCCGGAGGAAGTTCTTTGTTCTTGTGCCACATGTTGCTCGAACAGACAGGATAATAACTGTGAATAGAGACAAGTAATAAACAGATGAACTACAGTAAGTGGAAAATAAGTACAAAAATTACAATAAAAATGGCACAATATTTAAGGAATATGAAATAATATTGCACATAATGTTAAAAGGTAGTATTGCACATTACATTGATTGATTGAAGTAAAAGATGGAAGTATTATTCACTTTTAATAATGTGTCCATGGTTTTCATTGATTGATTTTTAATTTAAAAAAATAAGTTAAGAAAGAAATTCTCAAAACCCACAGTTTAGACGCTCGAGAAGCTGCAGCGCTGGATTTTTTTTTTTTTGCGTCGCTGGGTAAAAATTCCATAATTTCCTTTCAGCATATTTTAATTCAAGTGTCTGTGAGGAAACTCGAATTCTACTCCTTCTCTGGACTCGGTGTTTTCAGACAGGAAGGGGTTAAATATGTGACTGGCAGCTGTAATTATTGATCGCTGATCGGATTCAGTCAGATGCGACTCTACTGCTCTCCTGCTGCTCAGCTTTAAATGAGTAGAAATACTTTGTCTCTTTTTCTGTATTAAACCCAGACATGTTTCCCTGATCTTAACCAGATGTCTAAAAGTAACCATTAAAAGTTTATTAGTAATAATAATAACAAGAAGAAGAATTTTCAAAAATTTCAAACATTTTCTTGACTCACAAAATCTTCTTTTAAATTGACAGACATCATGTGTGTAATTGATGGCATGTTGACATTTCTCACCATTGACTTCTGTACATATCTTTTCTGAAGTGAGGTCTTATGGGTAACGGCGGAAGGGGCGGGGCTTCACCTCCCTAAAGCCCCCGTTTAGGACTTTCATTAACCTGTTGCTCCCACAGCTTTATTTTGTGTGTGTTTTTTTTAAATCCGTTGGTCAGAAAGGACTTGCGCTCCTCTTTGTTTTAAAATCCAGTGTTTTGAGTGGACATTGTCTAATTCTGTTTTCCTGTGTGTTTTTTTTCCCCACAGGGAAGGCAGCACCAGTATCCTCAACAACCTGCTGTCCAGGATGGAGCAGTACGCCAACAACCTGGAGAACCTGGTGGAGGAGCGAACACAAGCTTACCTGGAGGAGAAAAGAAAGGCGGAAAACCTCCTCTACCAGATTTTGCCACAGTAAGAACAACTTTACCGTACGTCCTCGTCTCCAGTAAACTGGACTTGAACGCAGCGCCTCTCAAAGAAGCTTTGACAATGGTGTTTAATTAATCAAATCCCTCCCAACGCCACATTTTATTAACAGATAGAGATTTCCCAGCGGCTCGATCTCACAGTAGATGAAAGAGAGAAGACGGAGCTGCAGGCAAACGTCTCATTAGGGCGAGACAGAAGAACAGACATGATACCAGGTTTAGGCGTTTGAATAAAGCGAGGACAGCAAATCCCTGCTTTCTCACCAATCTCTCCACTTTATCCTGCTGAAATATCCCCCCTGCCTTAAAGACAGACGTCTCAGCGCCGTCGTGAATTCAGCCACAGTGTTTTTCTCGCCTTCGGTTTTGTTTTTTGATTAAAATGAAATTAGCTCAATGAGGCGAAGCGGCGATAAAGGGACACGAGGACCTGCCGGGTTTGTAGACAAACAAATCTTCAAGGACTTTGAGTGAAACCTGACGCCAAAACAAACGCCGTGTCGTCAGCTCCTGAAGCTGCTTTTTCAATTTTCACAAATAGTTCCAGTCGTGGATATCGTCCTCTCGTCCTCCTTCGTTTTGTGACTAAGACTAAGACTAGAACCAGCTGTGTCTTCACATGAATGTAAAAAACCTCAAAAGTGAACTGAACTTAACGCTTTATGACTTATTATGTTATTATTACTCACTACTATAACTGTTTGTGTAAATAATCAATCGATTCCTTCTTTTATTATAGCTTCCTACGAGGGTTTTGTCTCATAAATGTACCATTTCATTCTCAGAGATTATCAAAGCTTTTTTCTTTCTTAAATTTTTCTCGCAAATTTATGACTTTATCTGACTTATCTCAGAAAAAGTTTTTTTAATCATAAATGTGCAACTTAAATCTTGAAAATTTAGATTTTTTTATTTCTGGCGGATTTACGACTTAATAAGCTCAGAAAATATCCAGTGTTTTTTTTCTCATAAATTTGTGACTAATCTCGAAATACTACCCTGTAATACACCATCGTAACAATCCACCGTGAACTCTGCAGAGAAAACCAGCTTCATTTTCATTTTCTCTCTCAGTTTGCACTTTAATTATGTCAAAATATAATGTCATTTTCAACATCATCACTGTCGTACATTCTGTCATCTGACCTTTTTCTTTCCTCATAATAACCTGAAAAACTCAAACTGACACTAAAACTGAAGAAAAACTCAAGTGAAAGTGGTCGATTCCTTGAAATAAAACTCCCGACGCACTTGAAGAACTAACTCAAACTAAACTGAAATCAAAAATCAAACCCAGAGACTAAAAAAAAAAGTGTCAAAACTCGTAGTCGCGTTTGTTGTGAGGACGTTGCGTGAACGTGCCGTTGCGTGTTTGAACATTGTGACCTGGTGTTTTTCCGTTCGCAGCTCAGTAGCAGAGCAGCTGAAGAGAGGAGAGACGGTGCAGGCGGAAGCCTTCGACAGCGTCACCATCTACTTCAGCGACATCGTCGGCTTCACGTCTCTGTCTGCGGAGAGTACGCCGCTCCAGGTACCGCCTCCTTCTCGGTCTGTAGAGGTTGCACACATTCACAAACACAACCCAGACGGCAATAACAGTCACAAAGCAAATTATTCTCACCAACTGGAAAACATTTGGAAAGCCTCCCTTCAAGGACGGGTGATTGAAGACCATCGTACAGAACCGGAAAATGCTTCCTAAGTCGGGTCACGTATGTTGTTTTTACAAAGTGAAAGAATGAGGTGGAAGCGTTTGTTTACGGCGACGATCAGTGTTGTCATGTTTTTATACAACTGTAACACACGACGTGGACAAAACTACTACTGTGACAAAACATTTTCATTTTAGTCGATGTGGATAATTATCAGGATAAATGTCAAACCACTATTTCTTTTAAGTTTAAAGGCCTTTGGTCCTGGACGGTTCTGTGTGGATTTAAACTCTCCTTCATGGTCAGAACATGACAAACACATTTCAGAAATGCAGAGGCACACGTTCGAAACAAGTACAATGTTTGTTCAGCGTCAAAATATGCAGGAACGGGAAACATTTTACAAGTGTTTTTGCTGATTTTATGGCACCAACATGTTTTTTGATCATTTATAGCAGCAATTACTTAAAGACGTCGTATGTCCAGAATACGTGGACGGAAACGACGTAAAAGACGCAACAAGATGAGAACGATGTAAAAGTGGCGACCGTATTAAAATTATGTAAAACACGCAACTACACATAACAAGAAATAACAAGGCGAAAACGACGTAAAAGACGCAACATGATGAAAACGATGTAAAAGACATAGAGTTTTTTTTCAACCGTCCTTATACTTTCGGTGAAGAGGACGGAGATGAAGACGTGAAGGTGTCAGACCGTCCATCGTGTCTGGATGCGATAATCGCGTCTTTGTCTTCGAAATCCCCGGCTGGGGTTGAAGTGAGAGGGAGCTACGATACGTCGTGGTAGAACGTGACTCAACTCTGCGTCAACACACTCTTCCCTCTAACAGCGGTACTATTTTGAGTTCCAGTGTGTGTGGGAACGATGAGACACACAGTAGGTAGAGACCTGATACTGGAGACCACGTTCATGCATCAGCACAAAAAAGGAAAATCACGACTACTGATTGTGAAAACGTTTAACATCAAAGTCAGAAATGAAAACTCACTGCGTACCTTGGAGTTTGTTTCGGACTGTCCGTCCTCTTACGAAGGCGTGTCCTCCTCCGTCTCGTCTTTGAACTCAGTCATTTTCTTTTCTAAAATACTGCTCCTGTTTGAATCCATGTGTCGGTTTACGGACAGTTCATGACACTCACTGAACTGAGGATAGTCACTGGGCCGACAAAATGCCAATATTATCTTCTGGATATTGATTATTTGGGAGGACGTTTTGCGTTGAAGCATCATTTTACATGAACAGGCAAAATAAATAAGACTTTTGTTCAACGATCTTTTCTGCGTCTTCGTCAAAACTTGCCATTTTCATCGTGGAGTTGCAGCTCGGAGGTGGTTGTTCTTTCAAATAGCGAGGCGGCCTTCTGTCCCCATCCTACTGGACCTCATGAAGTCATTTGGTGATATTTCAGGATATACAATCAGTAGTTTTACCAGAACATCCTAGGTTAATCTTCAAACTGAATTTTCTTAAAAAGTTGGATAAGTTGGAAGGGGACACTGACAAACGGCGCACCCGTCCCCTCTCTATGGTGGGTCGGATAAACGCTATCAGAATGACATCGTTTATTTTAAAATCTCCCCATTTTCTTAAAGTCATTTTTCAAATCACTAGAGTCTGTAGTCGTGCCTTTTATCTGGGGTTTCAAAGCCCGTAGGATATAAAAAACTCACTCCAAACCAGATGGGAGGATTACGGCTACCTTGCTTCCAACCGGATCATTTCAAACTGTCTCAAATTAAGAAGTACTGTAAGCTGCCAGGTCCCTCCATTCACACTGCAGTTCATCACAATCATGCATTCCCTACATCACTTTCAGATGCAGCTTTTGACCGCTTTTAAAGCCATAGTCACTTTAAAAGATCTGTATATTAATAAAACATGTTGCGTCCTTTGCTCAGTTAAAAGACAAGTTCTCCCTCCCATCAACGCTCTTCTTCAGATATCTACAAATCAGGAACTACGTCCGCCAATGTTTTGAAAACCTCCCAGAGGAAAAAAGGGTTCACTGGGAGGATTGGTTTCAAACTTTGTCAAAATATTTTCCGAACATGTTAACTTTAGCACGCAATCTTTGAGGGCGGCCTGGGAGAAAGAGTCGGGGATACAGATTGATGATGAAGATGTTTGGGAGGAGATCCTCAGCAGAATCCGCTCCTGTTCCGTTAATGCTGAGCACCAGTTCATTCAATTTAAGGTGACGCAAAGGCTTCATTACTCAAAAGTTAAATCAAACAGAATTTGTTCTACAGTCTCCTCCTTGTGTGATCGATGCGGATCTGCTGAGGGCTCTGCAGCCCACCTTTTCTGGACCTGCCCAAAACTGCGTAACATCTGGTGTGAAATATTCAAGTGGTTTTCTGAAACGTATGATTGCGTGTTTAGTCCTGGTAATCCTGGAGACTGAACCTAGGACTCTGGAAATCGGACACTGCCTCAGTTCGAGGCGTGGCTAATGGAACTTACATACATTACACTTGGAGAAAATACGATGCGGCATGATGGACAATCTTAACAAGTTTTACAACATTTGGCAGCCGTTCTTAGATGGTCTTGCCCAGCCTTGCGGAGACTCTAACATGCCCACAGCGTCCACTCACCTCGACCTTGAAAACCTGTGTTGGACAGCGATGCGACAGTGTGTATTTCAACCCAAGTCTGGGTTTTGAGTGACGTGAAGCGCCTGCCAGAGGGCGACTGGTCCGACGGGTCGGCGTCCGGGATGTGAAGTGTCTTCGGTGACGTTTATGGCTCTGGTGAGGTAGCAGGTGTTGGCGATGAGCCTGAGAAGGACAATCCTGACACCGTGCATCTGAAATAGTCACAGTACGTCCTGTGAGTTAGACTAGTGTTTCTGCTTCCACGTGTTGTATCTCAGTCGCTTGTTTTCTCCAACCATCAGTCTAACCCCCCCCAGATATTACATGTAAAGTGTCATAAAACAGAGAACATCAGGAAACCCTCTCACAGGATTTGACATGATGACCATTGCTTTTTTACAGCGGATCCTTAAGCACTACTAACATCCAGACGTGTCTTTGTGAACAGGTCGTCACGTTGCTCAATGATCTCTACACGTGTTTTGACGCCATCATCGACAACTTTGATGTGTACAAGGTGAGTCAGGGCCATCAAATGTCACACACTGACTTACTAAGACGTAACCAGGTAGTAATCGTAGTACCTGTTCCGTCAGGTGGAGACCATCGGCGACGCCTACATGGTGGTGTCGGGGCTTCCCGTGCGGAACGGAAAACTCCACGCTCGAGAAATCGCAGGAATGTCTCTGGCTTTGTTAGAGCAGGTGAAGACGTTCAAGATCCGACACCGACCCAACGACCAGCTGAGACTCAGGATAGGAATACACACAGGTACTAGTACACCGCCGGGTTTGTACTTCTACTGTAACACACTATGTCGTAGCTCATCATTTGTATTCTTATGTTACAGGTTTTTTGTACTATTTCTATCAGTGTTTTACTATTTTTACTGCACCGTATTCAGAGTTTTATAGCCCAATATTTGTACTTTTACTGCGACAGAGTAGTTTTCCGACACAGTATTTATACTTTTACTTTAACGCAGTATGTTTAAAGTGCAATATTTGTATTTTCACTGTAATAGTGTGTTTTTATACTCCATTTACTGTAAAAGAAAACTTATATTGCTCAGTATTCATACATTTAACAGAGTATTTTTATAGCACAGTATGTGTACTTTTACTTACTTTTACTTCTTCCACCACTGGTTTTGGGTCAATCCTTGCAATAAAAATCTCAAAAAATAGTGTTAAAGACCAGATATAGAATTTAGTGAAGGAAAAGAAGAAGCGTGATGTTTTGTGTGTAGTGTAGTTTTCAGGCTGCTGTTGTCGTCGTCGTATGTTTTGTAAATCGATGCACATGCAGAGACGTGACTTATGACTTCCTCTCTCTGGATAGCGACGCACCGTCTGGACATAAACACTCCGGATGTTTTATCTCGATCCGTCTGCAGCATTTAGCCCCGTGTCATCCACGAGAGGCTCGTGCCACAGTATTTAGACTGTATCTGCTTGTGTTTATATTCTTATCCAGACACTTGACACGCAGCAGAAATGGACCTTTGAGTAGCGAGCGTAGGCTGGCACTCAGCTCTGTCAGAGTAATTTAAAGCACTATTTGAATTCACTCACGTCTGTCGTCCTGTTTAAAAACAGCTTTACTGAGCTGCTGGTGTGATGACAGACGCTCCTGGCGCGTCAGGGATTCCAGTGTTTCCACTGTGAAACTATATTTAGGTTGTGTTTTCTAGGTCCAGTCTGCGCTGGGGTGGTGGGTTTGAAAATGCCCAGGTACTGTTTGTTTGGGGACACTGTCAACACGGCGTCTCGGATGGAGTCCAACGGAGAGGGTGAGTGTCACTGTCACTGCATGTTTTTTACTGGTTTTGTCTCTTGAGGATGTTTACGCTGCCTGTTGATGTTTCCCCCGCACACACCTGAGTATCAAAAACTGACAACATTTAGTTTAAAGCCATCAAAATGCTAATAAAACAAATGTAATCTTCATGTTGAAATCAAGAAGAGGTACATAGATAGATACAGGACAGATGAACATACAACAGGACGGTCCATGATGGGGACGCTGTCACACCCGCCTCGTTTGGTCCAGACTCTCAGACTTTACAGTTTGATTTGAACCAGACCTCTCCTCGACCCGGACGGTGCGGACCAAGCAGCTGGTGCTCTCGGGTCACGTCAAACTGAACCACGGTTCCGTGTGAAAACACTTTTTAGATGTTTCAAACTTTCGGACAATCGCAGGAAGTTACACGAGGCTATTGTCACGAAAAAAAAAGACGAAAAACTAACAGAAGAAAACGGAAGAAGTTAAAAACGAGCTGAATTAACATCATGTCGACGTCAGACGTAGCCACGTACATGATGATGACGCGACGCGTTAGTTCACAACCAGAAATACAACGAACCGGGTCAAATGTCCTGAACGTAACAAAACGCCTTCAGTCAAAGGAGACGCACAACATTAAAGGATTCAGCACGAGGTTTTTTCACCGTCTGTTAGTCGTTTAAATACAGCCATAGACCTGTCATTCTGTACAAATTCAATCTAACAGTCCTTCGACATGACACTTTGATTGTCTGCTCTTGAATATTAATTGTCTCTAGATTGTTTTTCAACATCAGAGTCTTCATTTATATGTTACTTGCTATTGAGAAAATTGGGGTTTTGTTGTTTAAATACAGGTTGTTTTTTTTAAAAACAGCCACGAACGGCCAAAACCGTCCCGTCACGAGGAGGTGTAGACTTCTCGTTTCCTCTCAGACCACTTGAATTACAGTATGCTGAAAGCTAATTATGGACGTTTCGCCCGATGACGCCAAGAAACTATCGGACGCCGCAGCTTTAATCCTGCTCGGGAGGAGTTGCCAAAGAAACCACTATAAACACAAACAAACTTAAACAGTTTGTTGAGAAGACGCTCTGAGCTCCGCTATGTCCTCGACTGCGCAGAGTTTAAACCAGTGTTTGCACAGAAACGTCCTCCGGTGAAAATGTGATTTCACAGCTGAATTTAAGACACGCTGAGCTGCTGAGTCCAATCCTTTCTGCACTGACGTTTCTGTTTCTAACTGGCAGTGACAGGAGCTCCTGTTATGAAACTGTGGTTGGATTTTTTTTTTTTGCGAGCGAATCATCAGATGTATTGATTAACTGCTGGGCTGCTTCCTGTATTGTGCCTCCTCTGGTAAATAATTGATAGCACTTACAGCTCGGGGCCCTTAGCCAGTGATAAACGCTGCAGCCCGAAGCTTCACAGGCAGGAATCACGTCTCGCATCTCTGCTCTGTGTGCATTAATTGGACACAACAGTTCAGATTTTATCACGGTTAGCATTTCATTGTCTCCTCCTCCAGTTTCCTCTGTCGTGCGTTAGAAAAAAAGCAGCGTAACGGTCCTTTAAACGCGCTTTGAAATGCTCTTTTTTTTTCAGCCTTGAAGATCCACGTTTCCTCAGCCACCAAAGAAGTTCTGGATGAATTCGGTTACTTCGATCTCCAGCTACGAGGAGACGTAGAAATGAAGGTAACAATCTAGAAACGCACAACAAATAGAGCCACGATCATACTGACGTACTGATGAAGAAAGTAAGACTGTTTTCAAAGTCAGACTTTCAGCTTCAAATGACTCACTTTCTCTAATGCACTGTCTGATTTTTCAGTATTTCTCAAGCTCATTTTTACTGGAAATAAATCAAATCAATGTACACTGAACGAAAATAGAAAAGCAACACTTTTTCTACGTACACGATACACGTTTTCCACTCAGATTTTGTTCACAAATGTGTTTAAATCTGTTACCGAGCAGCTCTGCTTTGCTGAAATATTCCGCCCACGTCACTCACCTTCTTCTCCATGAATATATCCTGCAGTAAAACTACTCAGCAAAGTACAACTACGTGAAAAACGTCACCAGTCAATATCAATAATTATCAGAATTAATGTCAAATCATTATTTCTTTCAAGTTTAAAGGTGAATTTTTGGTCCTGAGTGGAAGTTGAAGAAACACATAAAGACTCCAAACCCCTTCACAACATTTCATGAATCTACAGGTAGAACAGTTACGAACATCAGAATATGTAAGACTAGAAAAAAGTCCAAAATAAGTAGCAAAACAAAACATAGAAAGATTTCGTTTTATTTGACAACGCACACAAAATAAACCCTGAAGACAAAAACATGACGTGTGGTGACATGTCATTGTCTCTTCATCGCTACGATTAGTTTGATTCGTCACGTGACTGAGACGGAACAAGAGAACTGTAATAACAACCGGTGGGTTTTTTTTTTTTAGATGTAAATATGCAATTCTAATATGAAAGTCACGTCTTTTACCAACGGAAAGGCGTCGGAGGTGCCAGAAAATCACTGCATTGTGTAAAAGCTCTGAGAAAATGAAACACAACACGGACCGGGACGTGACAGGAGTGGAAAAACCTCTGCTCAGATGTAAATACAGTGAATTTCCAGGGTCCTGATTAATATAAAAACACACTGCGACTCTGGACTTTTTGAAAGTTAAACCTGCGCTGAGGTTGTTTCTGCTCAGATGTTCCCTCGTCTCTGGAGGAAGGTGACTGTATAAACTGTAGCTGCGGTGTTTTCAGGGTCACCCTTAACTGAAGGCCTTTTAGAGGATATCACCATAAACCCTCACCCCCCTCCCCCTATTCTGACTTCATCTCCATTGATGAACCTATTGATTTCTGTGTTTTTCCAGGGCAAAGGCAAAATGAGAACCTATTGGCTTCTTGGGGAGAAGACTGATGTGTATGTTATCTGAGAGGCCTGCTGATAATGTGGCAGCAGCGGCAGCAGAAGCTCCTCTACTTTATTTGTTCTAGAATAAGTCCTTATTGGTGATTTCCGTGCAGAGGAAAAGCGACCGTCGACAAACAGCGGAGGGAATCCAGGTATATTTATTACCTGTTTATCGTAACTGCAAAAGGAGGAAAAAAAGACAAAAGAAAAAAAAATGTTAAAGTTGTTTTTGTATGAAGAACCTTTCTGTCCTGAGAGTGAGTACTTTTCACTGATAAAATCTTATTTTTTGTGCTTTCTATATTAAGATTTGTATTGTATTTGGAAGTCAATGATGTATGAATATTTCCTTGAAACATCCATTGAAGTTTGGAGGCACAGGCCGACGTCACTGCAGGGTTCGAACACAGCGTCACACACTACAAGATAATATGTATATATGTATATCCAGGATACTGTAAGATATTTTGTTCAATAAACCGAGTAAAACACTCTTTTTTCCATTTATGGACCACGTGGTATTTTTATCTTGTGGGTTTTGTTTTCAGCTGTACGTGTTTAGTTATTGATATTCCTCTGTGTAACGCGAGAGGCCAGCAAAAAGCCCCGTTAATGCTGTTTTCTTTAATTTCTCTCTGACAGTATCTGGGCCAGATCCTCCTGACAATACTCAGCCAAACGTTTGCAAGTTTAACCCAGAAAGAATTTATAAATGACTTTGCGTCGTCCCCCTCAGAAATACCGGACGTCCTGCTGGATTTACACGTTTAAAAAGCAGAAAAGTGACGAGAGCTGATGTAAAAGTCAGACGGTGAGTTCAGGGACGGTTTGAGGATTCAAATAATCTGGTTCCAAGGTTCCAGGTCAAGTGGAGCAGATTTCCATGATTTACAGTTTAAAAACGCCTCACTGAGCTATAATGCAGCTCTGAGTTCAGTCTCACCATATTATGACTCACTCCTTCTCGAATGATCAGAGCCTGCCGGGCCAGTAGGGGGCGATAACATCTACGATACGTCAAATACCACAGAAGAAGAAGCATTTCCTCCAAAGATCACGATGGTGAAAGCGACGGAGCCACCGTTATTCAGGACACTTGAGAGAATGCTGCTTATTCTTTCACCATTTTGAGATGCTGTATAAATACTTTTTAACAGAACACATATTTATCACTGCTTTACACTTTAAATATCATTTCGTTTCCCTCCGCTCAAATCGTGGCAATTAGTTCATGGTTAGAGTTTGCGATACATTGCTTTATATCTCACTTTACAGCACCGCCGGGTTCATTTACTACCGTTATTTTGAATTATGAGCCTTCTTTAAAAGACAGAACATCATGCATGCGCAGCTTCATTAAATGAACACAGCTGCAGAGACGTAAAGGCATCAAAAGTGCAGAAGAAGTCGACAGCAGAAAGCTGTGTTTGTCGTAATGACGTCACCTCTCATTAGACGCCCATTATCAGCTGTGAAACCACACAACAGCCTCTGTGTGTGTGTGTGTGTTTTCATCTCTGCAGGAGAACATGTTCTTCTTCTGCTCGGCTGTAATTACCGCCCACCATCTCGCAGTGACACAGTGTCAGAGCCGGAGAGCGGAGGTTATTCCTGTTAAATCTCCTCAAACTGACCAGGCGCTCGTTCGTCGTTCGTCGTCCTGCCGGGTGTCGTTTGAAGAAGAAAAAACACCCTCGAAGAAGACTGGGTTTGCATCCAAATGTAATGCAAATTTTAACACAGATTTTCAGGAAATCTGCAAAAGAAAATGCACATTTCCATCCGCTACTGTAATGCGGATGCTAAGAGTTGGTTCGTCATCATCGCGGTTTAAAACTTTACCATTCGATGTGACGTTTTGTACTGTAACATACGACCTGTGCTGTTGGTTGAAGAGTTGATAGACATGAAAGGTATTTAATCAAAAAACCTGATGCTGGTTTTAGCTTTTGCCTCCTGAAGCTGTTTCCATCTAATAAGACTTTTATCTTTGTTTCTTCTATTAATCCAGTGAATGTTGCACTCTCCTCATTGGTCCAGACCATAGACTGTACATAGAGATGGACGTCATGAGAACGCTTCAAATTTGAAGCCAAAGCGTCTCTATCTCCCCCTGGTGGCTGACTGCAGTATAGGTTATAGATCCCGCCCCCTCCGTGTTATTCAATGGGACTTCGGCCAAACTAAAAACTCAAACTACACATCCAATACATTTTTCCCAAAGTTGATTTTGGACTTGTTAGGTAGATTTCATCAGCTCGATTTGTGTTCAAATCATCATCTTTCTGTATCAGTATGTTTTTAGTCATTTGATCTCTCAATCTGGGCAACGTGGCAGCTCCTTGGCTTCGTTTTTACATGAATGACGTCCATCTTTATATACTATCTATGGAAACGCACAGAATTATTCGACAAATCTGTTTCCAGAGCATTTATCCATATTTACCTTTAATCGATTCACCGACTTTTAAAAACAGTGGGATGGAAACGCGCCTAGTGTCATTTGAAAAATCACGGTGGACAGGGTCACTGTCACGGTGGGAGGTTAAAGGTTTAAAGGTGTGTAATATTTAGTGACATCTAGTGGTGAAGTTACAGACTGCAACCAACTGAAGACCCCTCACCTCACCCTGTCCATATTCACTTGGTTGCATTCTGCAACGCCACCACTAGATGTCACTAAATATCACTGAACCCTCAACAACCATGATCGTTCAGTGGAGTCGTATTAGTGTCGACTTGATTCATCTACATCTATGCTTCGGTCTCCACCAACTCCTTTAAAAAATGTGTGATTTGAAATGTATTTGGCTTGGCTTGTTTATTCATTGATTATTGATTTATTTACAGTATATACAGTTGAGGTACATCGTACATTTTGTCTTTGTTGTTTATGTCCGTGCATCGTTTTAGAGGCGAATTCAATCCTGTAAACTATGCCAGACTGTGTGTATGTATGGATTTCACCGATGAAAAACCTCAAATGACCCGAAACGGATCCCACAGAGGCGGAGCGGCGCCGATCCGATGCCATCTTTTAGAAATCCTGGATAATGGGGGACAGAGGTTTACATACATCTTATCTAAAAGCATTTAAAGTCCGTTGTTCATCATTTAACAGCATTTCGTTTGAGTATATCTTCTCCCTGTTCGTTCGGTTAGTCCAGCTGCTTTGGGGAAGGAATTTTTCATCTCAGCTTTTCTTTATTTTATCACATTCTCAGAGGGTCAAATGTTTACGTTCAAGTTCACTGTGAGAATGTGCACCGTCAAAATAAAGCAGCTGAATAGGTCTTTAGTCGATATATGTATGTGAACTCTCAGCGTTATCCCCGTCAGCTACTGTCGGATTTCTAAACGGTGTCACCGGATCGGCGCCGCTCCGCCTCTGTGGGATTCGTTTCGGGTCATTTGAGGTTTTTCATCGGTGAAATCCATACATACACACAGTCTGACATAGTTTACCCTGCGTTTGTCTCGGGGTCGAGTTCACTCCTCGAACGATGCACAGACATAAACAACAAACAGCCACGAGAGAGATTAAACAGAGGAAACAAAAATTTAAATCACTGTATCACATTGCATTTTAAACCTTAAGTGCAAATTCTCTCCCAGGCCTCGTGTTTCACAGGAAAATTGGTTCCCTGTGCCATCCCAAGAGATAATGAAATGTTTGGAGAGAAAAGCTGCATAAATATAAACTAAAATTACTTGTCGCCATAGCTACCGCCTACTAATCCCTGCTGAAAGCTCGAGGGGATCAGCAGCGCGTTGAATCGTCTGTGATTGACAGAGCACATACTGTACGTGACGCTGTAACGTACACGCTGAGATTCACTACAACGTACGTGTTAAGGTGGAGAAACACCGTGTGCTGTTTCCTGAGCCCTGATAGGCCGCCTTCTGATTATGTTCAAGGACAATAGCAAGATATTCACAGCGCGTGGGAGGAAAAGTGCAGCTTTTTGTTGCTCACCACTGTTCGATTACAGTAATTACAGGTTGCACAAGACGAGCGAAAAAGACGAATGGCGGTAAAAACAGGGCAAACAAACGTGCAGCTACAAAAGAGGAGAAAATCGTCGAGCGCTTTGAAAGAAAAATGAAACCTGCTCCTTTATATTCGACGCTAAGATGTTGTGAGGCAATATTTTGTTGCACGTAGTGAGTCTTCATTGAATAACTTCACTCATTTCTTTGCACATACAGTGTGCGGTGTGTTTAAGTCGCCTCTAAAAATGTGCCACGTCTTGTACATTTCATCGTTTGGTTTTTAAGTTTGTTGTCACTATTAGCTGATTTTAAATGAGTAATTTACTTCATAATTTAAACTTAACCGACTTCTTAACCAGCAAGTCACTTTTATACCAGTCACAGTCAGTGCACAATATGTTGTTTTAAAGGTTTAATTACATTTTTGTAAGAATACTCGATGATATGTGTGTTTCAGTCGGGCACGTTTTATTAGTGATCTAAAGTTAGTACGGCTATAACATGGCGTATTTTGTGTATTTTGGGCACTCGAAGGAAATCTTATCAGTTTTGTAGGAGTGTTAAAAATCTGTTACGATGCTAATTAAGGTTATGGCTGCTGTCATTTGTTAAGAAGCCACGTTTTAGCTCTGCTTTGGTCTCCACCACCTCCTGAAGAAAACATCTGCCTCTGTAGATGTTTCGCTACGTGTTTCACTTTATTCACCAGCTGGTCTTGAAATGTGTCCGTCTGCCGTTTGCTGCTGCTGCTGGACAGGAAGCGGCCAAGTGGATCTTTAGAGCTTTTATTTTGAAAACACCCGCCTTATGCAGATGAGAATCACGCTATGAGAGCCAAGAGAGTCAACCAAAACTACAAAACAATGAGCTGAAAGTGAGCTGATGTGTGATTGTGTCACTATTATCGATTTTCGACCGACACAAGCCTGGTGCAAGTTCTGGGCTGGAGCTAGAACTGGTTTACGCCGGGTTCAACTTTGATTTTCCTCTTTCTTTAGAGCCGACATAGAGCCACGTCATTACATCACTGTATATGTCTGTATATGTTCGTAGGTGAGTCGATGGCATTTTAGACGGAAACATAATAATGTTAGCTTGTTGGGCCATGGGATCTAGTTTTAAGCCCTTTTCAGGTGAGAATGTAGTTGTTTAAAAGGTCCAGTGTGTAACATTTAGAGGGATTTAGGGGGATCTTAAAGCGAAAATTGGATTATCATATTTATAATTATGCTTTTGCTCTATAACGAGGCAGAATGGTGCAGTCTGCAACCTCACCATTAGATGTCAGTAAATATTACACACTGAGTCTTTCAACTTCACATCTGTGGTCGATTTATCAAGACAGAGCCAACTTGAAATTTTGCTCTGATGTTGTTCCTATTAGTGACCAGCAGGACCAGGATGACCAACCAAGCGTCAACATGACCGGGCGTTTGGCAATCTCTGCGAGTCCTTTTTAAATCTGTGTAACGTTATGGTGCAAGGACAGATACGAAATTTGTCTCCTCCACGGACTCCTGCTGTTTCGATTTTATGTTCACATGGAAGCTTTGGTTTTTCTCCTTCTTTGGATTAGGCGGACGAGGTGTAACTCTAGCTTTAGTGGGTCTAGTTGATCATAATAACCCTGCCCCCAGACACTGATGCTGCTCTGGAACCAGTTTTCCTGCTGAAAGCTGTTTTTTTAGCGGTCAAAACACAAAGAACTGGTACGAGATTGGGCACCGGCTCCGAACCAGCCCTGGAAATGTGAGGTGTAAGAGGGATGTGATCCACTTTTATCATAACATATTGAATCGAGCAGCTTTAAAGTACATTAACCATTTAATCTTGTTACAAATACGTGGCTTTGACTGCACAGATGATAGTAAATATAAATATTTCCTCTTTTGCTTCTGTCCTTCTTTTCCTTCTTCTTTTCAGCTCGACGACAGCTCATCGGATCGTGTCTTTAATAACATGAACGGTTAATGAGGTTGTGGCGTTGCGTCTCAGTTATCAGGCGGCAGCTCCGGTTCATCCAGACCCTCGCTGATCGGGGTACTGAAGTGGGCCGACTTCCTGAACGGTGTGTTCAGGGACCGTACGGCTGTCACTCTCTGTGGCACAAAACACCAAACCCCAGAAAAAAAACAATCTGTTACTTAGTATATTTCAGATCAAATTAAGGAATTCCATTACATTTAAACACATCACATGTAATTGAACGACATTTTTTTGTGTATTTTAAACCCTTTTCCACAGGAACAGGACGTTGTTTTTACAATTGGTGCTAAAATCACTGTGTTCCATTCATTGTGTTTAATTTAAACTTTTATTTAGTACATGTTACATAAATTAAACGTGTTCCCCAAATATAAATGCTTTTTAATCAATTAAAACTGAAAACATTCACTAATAGTGTGCTTTAATTGCTGTAAAGAGCTTTATACAAGAGTGGTTTGGTGGTTTCTTAACAGCTGCACTTTTCTTTTTTACATTTATATTAGCTTCATATTTATTTTAATTACTTATTTGTTTATTATATATCATTTACAAGAGAGTATGAGAGCGTCAATGAGTAGCTAAATTAATCACTATGTCAGAGAGCCCAAGGTAACGTCTCGAAAAAGCTTTTAAATTCGATGAACTGGAAGACGAAGCGTTATGTTTAATAAATAACTAACTGTTATTGTGAAAACTGTAGCCACACAGGGAATCATGGGAAAAAGCTCCGAATGCAGAGTCTATAATCAAGCTGCTCTTGACCTTGGAGGATGAACACAACTCGTCTAAGAGCTGCTGCTTCTGTTGACATTTCACACGGTGCCATTAGTGACTTTTAGAGCTGTTTTTAAAGAAGAGGGGGAAAAAAGCAAGAAAAACCTTCTCAGAAGCACCGAGAAACAACAAGCAGTGAGTCAGGATGAGTCTGTTATAGTTTAGAAATTCATTTTTGTTATAATTTAAATCGGAAGTTACCGAACTCTTTCAGCTCGAGACCCAAAAGAGAATTGTATCCAGTGCATCTACTTACTTCAGAACCATATTCATTATTTTAATTTGAATGAAACAGGATTCTGACGTTTCAAGGATGCAGCGAACTCACGTCGTTTAAACGTCGACACATAGACTGAGGCTTAATGTTGCATTTACAAAGACGCAGTTCACATGTGACGGGTGGAAGAAGAAGTAGTTCCTGTCAGGTGTTATTTAGACTATTATGAATGTTATTAATATATATACGTATATATAAACATATTTATTTTCTACTGTGTTCCCTGCTGATGACAAAATACACATTTAGTCCAAATGACTAAGTTCAGATGTTGATGTTTTAATATGTCAAGACAAACAGTGCAACATGTGACCCACCTGGACCCGCTGGTAGTTTTCACTCCAAAACGTAACAGCCTGCTCAGTTTTATAATCATGAACCTGGAAATAAAGGGAAACCTAACCTTTGTCAGATTATCAGACTATTGTTAAGCACTTTAGGATTATTCTAAACATAAAACATATTATTGTAAAATATGAGTAAATCAACTGGGCTTCACTGAATCCATATTTTCCTTTTTGATTAATCTCTTTTATATTTTTTGATCAAATAGATGATTGTCAGACACATGCTTGTCTTAAAATATCTAATGAAGAATACATAATGGCACTTGTTATAGCAGCTGATTAATCTACAAATATCTACAAGATGAAGGATCATTTACCTGTGGATGTTCACGTACCTGCGTCGGTTCAGGGGTAACAGGTACAAATCCGTCGGCTCTGAAATCTGTCTTGGTTGTGGAGCAGAAGTCGGTTTTAGGAGTTGGTGGGTTCATCTCAGCTTTAATCTTCTCTCTGCAGAAACAGTAACATACGAACCTCTGTCACGTCTCAACACGTCATGTCACGTCTCCTTCGCGGTCCTCGGGTGAACCGGAAACCGGAGTCTCAAGTCCCTTATTAGGAGGAGGAGTGAAAACGCTGCCTGGAGGAGCCCTGGTCAAGGATGCTCAACAACATGTCAGACTGCTTTGACTTACTGCAATGTTATGATTCTTTCACATGTAACAGACTATTTAACGACATGGTCTCTCACCTCTGATACACTGTTAAAGTCCAGACAAACCAGTTCCAATGGTTCTGGACAATAAACCAACAAAGCCACCATCACTGTAACATACTGTCAACATTCGGTTCATGTTTCAGAAAACTGTTGGAGGACAGATTAGTACGATCCTGAATACGAGAGGACATTGTCCCGAACAACAACTCTGGCTTCACGTGACTTCTATCTAGAAATACTAAGTCGTCTTGATCTCACATCTCTCTCTGGTCGTCCTTGTGTACATTAATACTCTTTTAATAAGATTTCAGGGCTGATAGAAGCTTTAACGTCTGCTGTGATTGACAGCTCGCTGATGCTGAGTCAGACTTTTGGAGCGTCTTCTTATTGAATAAAACATTTTTTTTCCAGACAGCTCGACTACAACAAAAACCAAGATGGTGACGGCCAAAATGCCGGTGGACATGGTGGACTCTCCCTCTGTAGACGACCCGTATTGTTTATTTCTGGTTCTTTTATTGTTGATTCATGTATTAACTGTACAATTAAGTCCCTCTTTTATTGTGTCCTGCGTTTGAGCCTTTAACTGTCTTGTTTCACCAGTTGAATACAGAGAAGCCTTTTATTTCATGCGTTGTTTATATTTGTGATACAGCAGTTTCAAGCTGTAGTTCAGTGACAGAGTTTCTACAGGTTTTAACAAGCTGAATTTAAGACACCATTAACACCATTTTGAAAGAAATTTAAGACGTCCTATTTCACGTCCCGTCTCACGGGGGCTTGTGATGTGAAAATAGAACAATGTCGTGTGATCGCAGCCGTTTTCTAGTGTCGTTTTACAGCAGCTTCGTGTTTTTCTGACTTCCTCTAATGCCTTTAAACCCAAAGTTTCACATGTTTCTTGCACAAGTTGTAGTAGCTTTGTATTTGCTATTTTCAACAGGCTTCAACAAAGCACCAAATCGTATTCATGTGTAAGACCAGTCAAAGTGATATTGCACATTTTAAGACATTTTAATGTCTCATGATTAGATTTAGAGTTTTTAAGGACCAGCAGAAACACTGAGCGAGTATCACCTGGTCACGTCAACATTATGAACGAGAAGAAATTAGTCGTAGATTTTGTGCCAATCACTTAGATTGAAATCTCTTCATGAAGAGATCTTTGAGTATGAACAGGAGGAATGACTACAGCAAACCAAACTTATTTCAATCCACATGTTGGCACCTGACAGAACCGGTTCTTTAAACCAGGACCAGACCTCTCATTTGGCAAATAATGTTTTCACGTGAACATGTTTTAATTCAACAGATCAGCCTCTGAGCTCTTTATGGACACAAACCCGTTATGAATCAAGCAGTGTTGGTGTTTTCTTATAAAGTCCAGGCAGCTAAAGACTGGGTGATGAGATACTGTCTACAGTTTTCATCGAAGACTCGATGCTTTGTGTTCTTTATGAGCAGTTAACTCGTGCAGGATGTTAATAACCACATCTGTGAGGAGAGACTCCATAAACCCTATTAGGATGCATGCCTCCGTGTAAAATAACATCATAAAATCTGATTTAAAAGGTATTACAGCTGCAATTGAACAGTAAAACAAACCCAGACGTGCAAATATTACATCACTTTCCTCAGACATGTTTCCTTTAAGACACGGTCAGGCAGTGTTTCCAAAAACAAACCACCGAAGAAATAAATTATTTAGCATCACAAGGCTTGTTTCATGGTCGATTTACCTTATCATCTGGGCAAACTGTTTTTCCAAACGCTCACCTCTGACACCTAAAAAGAAAAAGAAGAGAGATAATCAGACGAAAAGGACTGACCAAACAGTAAAGTAAAAGAACTGGTCCTCACCTCTACCTGGTCTTATTAAGTACATATGACATTAAATATGATCTTACTGGAACCAGTGAGAGTCAGGAATACAGACCCCGCAGTCTCACCCCCGGCCTCTTTGGGGGGACGTAGACAGCGTCCACCGTGCTGACAGCCTCCATCTTCGACTCCTGGTCCATCGTGAGGATCCCTCTGTGTCCACGTCTCTGGATTTGTGTCTTCGTCTCCTCTGTGTCGAGAGACGCGACGGCTCTCTGGACAGACGGACAAAGACGGTTCATGGAAATAAATCCATTACACGAGCAGCACAAAAAAGCTTACGGTGTCCAATGAACGTTATCTGAAGCTGCAGAGGTCCATCATATTAATTAGTCTGTATTTATAGTGTGAACACCAGTGTTTTAGACCAGTGAGATTTACTGAACATTAAGTCAAGCAGGTTTATTTCTAATTTTATATTGAAGTGTTTTACAGCGAGATAAGAAACACCAGACTGCTGAAATAAAACAAAACAAAAGGGAGGAAACTACTTTTCAAGAATTTTGGATTTCCTAAGACTTTTACTTTTCTACAACGTGGCGCTACTACTTTTACTTATATGTTCAAGTGTGTGATATTTAGCGACATCTAGTGGTGAAGTTGCAGATTGAAACCAACTGAACACCCTCACTCACCCTCCCCTACGGTGGAACCAAAAAACCCTCATTAGAGTCAGTGTTTGTTTTGTCCGTTCTGGATTTTTCGGTTAAGGGGATAATAACTCTGGTCCAAACTCAGACACAGTAGGTGACGGTGAAAAGGCGCATAATTAAAACGAAAAGAAGAAGAGCTACTGTAGAAACATGGTGGACTCTCCCTCTGTAGATATACAACAACATTACATACAGTCATACACTGATTAAAACAATTCTGTACATTATATTCCATTTCTGCAGTTAGACAGACCTAGAGCCACATGAATCTAACGATAAACGACGGGAGATCAGTGGTGGAATGTAACTGCTGCAACTAATTTGAGGTACTTGTACTTTACTGTATACTTCTGATACTAAATATTGTACTTTTTACTCCACTATATGTATGTTACCTGTTGTATATGTAATGAAATAATGATATATCCAGTAGAATGCATCTAAAAGTGGCTCCACATTGACTGAGTGCAACATCGAGATGCTCTTACATGTATTTATTACTGATAAAACAGAATAATATCATATTTTGTAACAAAACACTTTGAAAGGACCCATTCTGCATAATGAGTGCTTTTACTTTTGGTGCTTTAAAGTACTTTGCTGTTATTTTTCTTTTTATATTTTGAATTCAGGACTTTTATTTATACTCTGTGGTATTTCTACTTTTACTGAAGTGAAGGATCTGAGTATTTCAGAGTGTAGGATCAAATACGATGGCTCATTAGACTAATGCAGATGACAACTGAGTGATTAATCGATGGTGTAAATAATCGATGGTTCCAATAGTTGCTTTCCTTTCTGCTGCTGGTAAACATCCAAATAAAACAGGTCGTTATGGTATTAGTTCGTGTTGGAGAACATAAGCAGGCTCCACGTTCCTGTTGGCTGTTGGATGATGTTCGGTCCAGACTCACCTCCTCCGACCAGTTGTGTAACAGACATTTTCCAGCTTTATGTCCCGATGTGGCCGCAGCCGCGTCGCTCATTGTGGGAGAGTAACGGGACGAAGGTACGCAATCCTAATACGAATGTTAACAACATGTAAACGGAGACGCTACGGGACGGAAGCACAGGAATCACTCTGAGCAACGGGACGCGGTTGACGGAAGTGTCGCCATGACAACGGCAACCTTTCATTCACAGAGGAGAGCTCAGACAGACAGACAGACAGACAGACAGACAGACAGACAGACAGACAGATAGACAGACAGACAGACAGACAGACAGACA
>JAPQRN010000005.1:1667016-1714965 GCA_037367275.1 Coranthus polyacanthus
ACAGACAGATAGATAGATAGACAGATAGACAGATAGATAGACAGACAGATAGACAGACAGATAGACAGACAGATAGACAGATAGATAGACAGACAGACAGACAAACAGACAGACAGATAGACAGACAGATAGATAGATAGACAGATAGATAGACAGAAAGAAAGAAAGAAAGAAAGAAAGAAAGAAAGAAAGAAAGAAAGAAAGAAAGAAAGAAAGAAAGAAATGTGTCTTTCCCTTCAGCTATAATAAAAGATCTACTGCAACATCAGCCCATTTAATTTTTTTATTGTTGAAAAATAACTTATTGCAAAACAACATGACAGAAGACACTATTCTGATGTCAAAAGCATAAGAAGGCCTAAAATCAGCTGGTGGCAGCCACTGATGGGAGAGTTAAAAGAGGAGCTAAATGAAGAAAAGGTGAAGGATAAATAAGACTGCTGACATTCAGTTGAAACACGTCGTCTGGTCTCCAGGAGAGACCGCGGGTAAAAGCTCCATCCCCTGAGGTGCAATTAAAGTGAACAAAGATGACACTGCTGTCATTTGATCACATTGTAAAATGTCTGTACGCCCACTGATCCGATGGATGAATCCAGTCGTCACCCGGCCTCATGTACGTCCATTTCCACACCGCTGAGACGGGATTCACGCTGTCTGAACCTCAGAGTTTTACCTTTATTTGAAGACACAGAATAAAACACTCAAAGAGGTCAGTAAACACTAAGTATGCACGTATATTCAAGCAGTAAACACTTGAAAATGAGTGAGTGGGTGAGGGTAGAAGCAATATGTCCTGACCTTCTTCAGAGTTCTCATGCTCTGATGTTATTTTTGATACTATGGTGATATCTGTTATACAGTTTTTTTTCCTATTGCTTAGACATTACATTTAAAACTTGCAGCTATTTTTGCTCCACACACGAACCGTAAAACCTCACATCAAACCAGTGCAACATTACACGTCTCAAAAGCAAACGATCCACGCAAGACTCCTCAAACTCTTCCAAAAAAAAAAAAATGGTGTTTTTGTCTCAATACATTACACGCGAACCGTCATTTGAAGAAGCACATGAAGCTCCAACTACGCACTGCAAAACACTTGTGGCTTTTGCTTTGCCTGTGAGCTTTCTGTCAAAGATGTAGACAAATATGGACGTGAACGCTGAACACATCTGTACAAATGAAGGGGGAACAGGCATTTATTTTGTTCTTAACATGCTCAAATGCTAAACACACAAATAAAGACACCTTGCAAACAGTCGAAAATAATATTTAACAAATAACAGAGGACGGTAACAGGACAGTGGTTTATGAGATCTCTGCAGGCGCCTCAGTCCTGGTCCAGTTGTTCCAGGTGTCCTCAGGTGAATCTGAATCTCCAGGGCCCGTTCACAAAGTTTAATCTAAATCATAATGATCTGGATTTGTAAATCCCATGTTTCAAAGCAACATTGGACTGGATCACCCTGATTCCCAGATCACCAAACCCGGATTACGAATGGGATTCGTAATTCAGTCAGAAGTGGCAAAAGTACATGCTTTCTGTACTCAAGTAGAAGTACAGATACGTGTGCAATCAAAACCAAAAAAAAGATACTGGTCAAGTAAAAGCGAAAAAGTACAGGCTCTGAAATCTACTCAAGGTATAAAAAAAGCAGTATAAAAGTTGTTGATGCAAAACAAAAACAATCGATAACTCGGTGGTAAAATTAAATAACAGTGAGCCTGTTTTGGAAATACAAAAATGCAGATATTTGTGTCAAAACGTAGGTAGGGACTAAAAGAAGTACGTTTTCCGGAAAAAAAAGCTACAGATAACTAAAAACTCTACTTAAGTACAATAAAGTATTTGTACTTAGTTACTCCCCATCTCTGCCTTCAGTATCATATAATCATGTCACATTCTTTAATTTCCCAGTAAACATACGGTAGGTGTTTGAGGCTAAATCCACACATAAACCATAGACTTTATGACCTAAAACCAACCAGCTTCAAATGTTTAGTATCCAATCCAACGACGCCGCTGACCAGCGCATGCGCGTTCGTGCTGCTTCCGGTAACCGTCATGGCGCGGATCTGCCCTTCACTCCGGTCGTTCGACTCGTGGTAAGGTTTCAGAGGCTCAGCTATGAATTAGCTAACGTTTCATGTGTATTTACTAAACTGTCTCATGAACAGGATTAGCCGAGTTCTGCCCCTGTCGACGAGACAAACTGTAAGCTTCTGTTTTTAACATCTCAGGCAAACGTAAATTAGCATAAATTAAGCTAACTTTAGCAGTAGCGCACATAGCTAAAGCCTAAAACTGTAAACTAAAAAAAACTCAACGGAAATTGTACATAGTCTATGATCATGTGTGACCATGTATTGTGTGGATTCCACTAAGTTCATGGAAGATTTAGGCACATGATTGAGGGGTTTGGGGTCCTACCATTAGAAAATATTAGGCTTTTCCGTAAAAATACTGTATATAATTCCTCATAATTTTGAACCATTATTACCATCACATAAATGTGTAAAAGCTGGAGTAGATGATAAACAGCATCCAAAGAGCTGAGCTCTTTTCACTGGACAGGAATGGGATGGAAAAATTGCAAATCTGAAAAGGAACTAAAGCTGTCAGACAAATATAGTGGAGTAAAAAGAGAATTTAAAAGGAGTATTTGCTCGTGAGATGTAGTAGAGTAGAAGTATAAAACTGCAGAAAATGGGAATACTCAAGTAAAGTACAAGTACACAATAGATAGATAGATGCAGTCCTTCTTCTACAATGTGCAGTGTCCGTTTAGAGCAGAATCTCATGTCATGTTTTCAGCGAGTATGTGCTGCAGCTCTAACATTCTGCCCTGAAGGTGCCTGAAAGTAAGCGTTTTTTTTTTTTCTACTGAGGATCAACATATAATGTACTGAGTGTACAATATGGTCTGGAAAAAAAAAAAAAAACATACCTGTGTCGCGAATGTATTTATCTGCTCAGTAACCTTCACCGAGACTCACATTTTTGTTCATATGGATGCAAAGCCAGCTAAATTTAACACTGTCCCTGTTACCGTGGATATGAGACAGAGAAACAAACCGCTAAGTCTGTTGCTGAGAAACAGCAAAGGAGTTTTTCACTGTCAGACAGAGTGTCTGCTACAGTCTACCTCCTCAGCATGAAGCACAGTCAGAAATCTCATCAATATTTTATGGATTGTAAAACTGTGCCTCGTCAGGCCACACAAACTAACAGGAGTCCGCCCATTATGTTATAGTCATCTGTGATTATGGCGGCCGTAAATAAATACCACATGTACCATAGTAAGTGCTGCAAAGTCACAATGTAATGTGGACGAAGAAAAAAAAGGACAATCAGATCAAATGGTGATAGGCGGAGTTCGCATTGAAAGATCATTTGAAGCAAAAGTTTTGTGGTTCAGAATTTGCCAAAAACTTACTTGGATACCTCATAAAGAATATATGAAGAGAAAAGTATGTAAAAGTATTCTAGTTTTGAACAAAGCCAAGGACATTTTTGATTTTACTTCACTTCATGTTACGTACTGTTTCCTTCCATATGTTGTTTGCTGCGCAGAAGTGTTGGGTAGAGCTGCAACAAGTGATTATTTTCTCAATTAATTGTATGCTCTATAAAATATCAGAAAATGCTGAAAAATATTCCTCAAAGCCCCTCCTCAAACCTTTTGTCTGGTCCTCAAGCCAAAGATATTCAGTTTGCTGTAACAGATGAGGAAAGAAACAGAAAGTATTCACATTTAAGAAGCTGGAATCAGAGAATTCTGACTTTTTTCCTTGAAAAAATTAGTTTAATAGTCGACAACTGAACAATTAATCAGTTACTTAATATGTATATGACTGATACTAAACCGTTGTGTGACATGAAAAGAGCAATAAGACATAAAAAGGTTTAAGACAATATACCAACAGACTGTTTGTCAAGTCACATGTTTTGAAATTTAAATATTTAGTTGATTTAAAGCTGTTATTAACATGTGTAAATCCATAAATAGACTGAACACCGAGATAAAACTTTGCTTCCAAAGTCCATATTCACATTAAAACAGATTCCGTATATAAAAACTGTGAAATACTCTGGAGAAGAACTTTAAATGTAGAACTTTCTGAATGATATTTATGATATATTTATGATATATAGATGACTTTATTTGCTCGCACCTGTTTATTGTTGATTTTTTAATGTCCTTTTTAAGAAAAAAGAACATAAAAGGAATGCCCATCTGCAATTCTGTCTTTATGTTGAGTTATTATTAAGAAAGGGGTCGGTAATAGATGATTTTATCTTTTTCTTGCTCCTTTTTGGGTTAAGTTCTCCTGTTCTATATTCTCTTAACACTCATTAACCCTCCTATTGTGTTCAGGTTAAATTTGACTCATATCAAGAATTTTGCCTCCTTCTCTGGACTCTGTTTTCAGGCTGTTGATGCTGACTAAATATGTGATTGACAGCTGTAATTACCAATCGCTTTTTTATGATTTCCTCAGACGGGACTTCACTGTTTTACTCCGTGGCTCCTCACAGAGGCTTAGAAAAGTTTCTTCTCTTTTTCACAGTAGCATGAAACGACATCAGGTTCATCTATATTTATATTTAGTCTGTTTGGACTGAGAGGAGAAGCTGCAGAAGGAAGGTGTGTATTTTCCCCTGATTTCGGCTCCTGCAGCGGCACCTTCAACAGGCGGCTAGCTTTGCAGTATTTTCTGGTGAGGTTGGGCTGAAACACAACAAATCCAATAGTTATCAGTTTATTTGACTTTGAAGACCTCAAAGAAATTGTTAGATCAGCAGTGTTGCGGATCAAATCTGATTTTAAGAGTCTGGATGATTCTGGTGATAAAACTTAACCCTGTGTTTGGCTTGGTTTTGATCCACAAAACTAACCAGAATGTTTTATTGCCGCACGCCATGCTATTAAAAACTAAAGCTGCACAATTAATCAGATTGTAACTGCAGTGTCAGCCTGTGCAAATATATAATCGCAAAAGGCTGCAATTTAGAGGTCCAGTGTGCGTTTGGTGATAGTTTGGATTCAGGACACAGAGCAGAGGGAGGTACTGTGTAAAACATGCAAAATTAAGTTTTTGTACTTTTTATACTAGTTAAAGTTTTTATGTTTGAGTTGGAAAATAATCCACATTTCAGAATGATCTGTGCAGTTTCGTTGATAGCCAAACAGATAGTCCGCAGTAGTTGCAGTATGACTTTTTTACCAAGTCTATTAAAAGCCATTGTCAGATTTTAGCCAATTTTTTGAAGACCAGTAAAATTACATGCACCCTAAATGTAATTGTTTGTTTACAAGAAACACAGCTTTAAAGAGTTCAGCCTTCAGATCAGCTTCATGGTGAGTGGATGTGGTTTTATCAGCTTTGGTTGACAGCAGGTCCCCCTGGTAACATAAGGAAACAACTGCTGTTATCAGAAAGGCTTTCTTTTAAGAAGACATTTTCACTCATAGGAAAAAGAAATATATTAGTTCTAACATTAACAATGGCTTCTTCCTGTTTTCCACGGCAGCTCGTCACAGCAGCACAAACACAGGTGTTACTGATAACAATGGCTCCGTTCCATTCAGATGTCCTGCACAATAGAGGAACCGAGAAACTGATGCACATAAATGAAATGTGTCCATTATTGATTACATCAGATGCACCTGCGTTGTCTGCTTTAATCAGTTGAAATGACAAAGGTCCATTGATGTGAATGACAGCGTGACAGTGAGCCAGCATACCAAATATCACTTAACTTCACCGTGTACATCTGTGCTTTTTAATTTAATTTTTCTAACAGAGCTCCCTGCAAACCACAGCAGAGCTCAGATAAGAATGTTCTTGTGGAAGCATGACCGTGAACCTCAACGTCCCTGACTCCAGTTTGGTGAGTCCTGCTTTCACTCTGTACTATTTTATCACATCTCTTCCCTGCTTTCACCATACAAAGACACAAGATGCAGACTTTTTTTTAAAGATTTAAAGACCGAAAGAATATCTGGTATGAATCTGTGAAATAGTCCCTTATGTGAAAACATATGTGAGCTCACCAGTAATTAGAGACAGAGAGAGAGAGAGATTAAACTTTATCGTCACAAAGGTTATTTCTTTTGGATACACACACGATGCAGCTGTAATTAGAAAAACAAAATCATATAGTATATAATGCACACGTTGTAATCGTATTCACGCACATAGTAAAATCTTCCCACTTAGATTGCCATTGACAGAGCATTGCACAATTCCGCCAAATAAATAAGTCAGTACGGAATATGATGAATAAATACTGAGAAATAAGCATAGCTGGATAAGAGGCCAGTAGAATTAACAGGTTGAGTTTGTAAGATTTAGGAGGAAAATGGAATATAATATTCATAATGATGTTTTCATTAGTGTCTAATGATACACAAAATACACAAACATGACATTCATAGTATTTTCATTACCTTAGAATGTGTCGTTTATATCTAGAGACGGGGCAGGTCCCCACCTTGGTGCGCCGTCATGTTTCTACCAGTGGCAGCTGGTCCATAGGGGGCGCTGGGGAGCCACCGCCACTTAGAATAACTTGGGGAAGGAGGACGAAACATGATATTAAACACATTAATTATAGCAAAAATGTCTCTGGAAGAAAAAAAAAACACGTATGAATTATTATAGTACTCGTCCTGTGCCCTGTAGTCCATGTCAACATTTTTTGAAATTGAAAACTATATTTACTTAATATCTGTGTGAATATGTTCACTTCCTGATCACGGCGCAAAGTATATTGCAGTCCTAAAACTTTTGGCGATCAGGTGACCTGAGGACGTGTTCTCATTGGGGGATTAAAGAATCGGCTTGGGTTTAGTCCTGTTCAGCCTGTTACACCTCTGTTGAGTCTCCTCCACCTCTGCGTTTTACACAAGGACGGTCGTTTAATGGACTATGAGGCAATTCACTACACAGCTCTTTGGCTACGTAGGTAATGGAAGGCTCCATCAAAACAGTTATTCTGTGGGTGAGTGGAGGTTTTTTTCCCACAGTACACACTAAAAGGTTGTTTAATCAAACTTTATTACATTATGACATATCAACACACACATTATCAGCTGACTGACATCAGAAATTTGCCTCTGCACATAAAGTCATACCCGCTGTGTTCATATCGTCTTGTGCCTCCACAGTGATGTTTACAATGTGCTTTAGAAATAAACTGGCCTGATTTAATATTCAGTAAATCTTGCTTTGTCTAACATTTATTGGACACTGTAGGCTTTTTTGTACCACTTGCGTAATGGATATATTACCATGAACCCTCTTTGTGTGTTTGTCCAGAGAGCGGTCGCGTCTCAAGACACAGAGGAGACAAAGACACAAAACCAGAGACGTGGACACAGAGGGATTCTCACAATAGACCAGGACTTGAGGATGGAGACTGCCAGCACAGTGAACGCTGTCTACGTCCCCCCAAAATATTCCAGACTCTCACTGGTTAAAGTAAGATCATATGTAATGTCACACTATTATATCTGCTGGATATGTACTTATTAAGACCAGGCAGAGGTGAGGACCATGTTAGTACAGACATATAAAGCCTTTTCAGTATTTTTGGGTCAATTATTTTACTGTTTGATCAATTTTTTCATCTGTTTATCTCTTCACCTTATTCAAAATGCAGCGGCTAAACGTGTTCATGTATTTTGTAATAACCACCACTGTACATTTGAAAATGTATTACAAAATGTATTAGATTCTATAAATACTTGATCTAATTTCATTGATCTTTTAATTTCTCTGTAAATGTGAATCAGCATTTTCTGTGTGAAAGTCCACATTTCTGATGTTACAAATCTTTAAACCTAAACCACTGAACCTAATCCTGTGGAAAAAAAGTTGATTAACCAAACTCACTGTAGTAACAATATTCCTATACAATGTTCTTATTCCACAGGTCCACATATATGCTGTTTTCCTGCAATGCTGGAAAAAAAAAAAGAAAAAAAGATGATTTGTCTTAGATTTGGTTAAAAATCTTGAAAAGGCATTAAATTGACGTGTCTGGCACCTGTAACCACCCTGGTTATTACATAATGAAGTGAAAATCTATTTCATTTTGTCGAGTTATTATATAACGCTGTGTATTTACGTAATGCTGTGTGCAAGGCCGTTGTATGACAAGTCCTTGTATATGACTGCAGGAGAAAACAAGTGGAGCTCAACCTCCCGAAGCTCAGAGACACCTTCCCTCTCCTGGTTTTAACTTATGTGTGGTCTCAGGTGTACTGAGAGGGATCAGATTCCGTCCGTGTCCGTGTAGTTCATTATTTCATCCCTTCATCGAAAAACATGATGCTGAGAGAACGTCCTGACAGGGCTTCACTCCCTCTGTGTCTCCAATCAACACATAGGGCTCCGATGTTGCTATTTCTGTATCGCATTGTGATGTTACATGTTGACTGACCATCTCCATGACGACCAGCATCTCTGCAGACCTATTGATGAGATATGAATGTGCTGGCCTGTTTTTCCTCTCTTTTATTTGCACTTGGAAACATGGCTGCGGTCGCCTTCTGCAGCTCGGTTCTTTCAGGCGTTTTCTGCGGGATGTTTTTTTTCTTATTTGGCCAAATCAGTCTCAGAAGTAGCACTGGGTTCTCTGTCAGCTTTCATCTCTCGTCTTTCATCTTCCCCTGCAGTGACATCCCGAACTGACCGACTCACACCCTCTGCTATTATGAGCACCAGCCTTATTTGTCTAAAAGCAGTGTTTTGGGCTTTGATCTGGCTCGCTTGGAGTCCCATTTGGAGACCTGGTGTGTGCCATCATGATCATTTTCAGGGTTCAAATAGAACAAACACAGATGTCCGTAGCAGGGTTGGAAATTAACTTTTGTCCACCTGCCACCGTGGATTCCAAAATCTACCGGCCACTCAAATTTTGTTTTAACTGAAAATGGCTCTTTAACTTCATGTGAAAAATAATACAAGAAGACCTACAGTATTCATGACTGATTATTTATGTAATTATTTTACATTTTTAAGCTCTTACGGAAAATACAGGCTAATTACTTTTAAGAAAGTATAATTGTATTTTTTTTGGGTCTTATACAGAATGTGCTGCAGTTGTGGAAGCTTCAGATGTATCAGGGGCCTGGTTCACAAAGCAGGTTCAACAGACCCAGGATCTGTCTCCGTTACCCAGTTCAACAAAGCCTAGGTGTGTGTTCATCCAGCTGTTTTTATTAGCATTCTCAATTTGTGTATTACAATGCTGAAAATTAAAAAAAAAATGAAGCGTTGCAAAAAAAAACGTTAAATGTGAATAAGTGCAATGGTAACAGATTTAGTGAATAATTGCGTATGTTTGAAGGACGAAATTTTAATGTTCATTGAATTAATATATTAAACTATGAATGCCGTATATGATCCAGACCAGAGATTCGGATTCGGATTCGGGTACAAAGTCAGCAAGGTTCAGCTTTTTAGAAAAAATACCTATAATCGTGAAAAATGCTTAAATCGCAAAGGTAGAGATTAGTGCTTAGTGACCTTTCTTACACATCAAAAATTCAAAATGCATCCTGTTTGTTGTAATATATTTATTACAAATATTGTGCTTTATTTTAATTTAAATTATCTATATTTTTTAACAAATAATGCACATTGACTCACCTGTAACAGCTGCTTTTTTGCTGTTGATATTGCACAATGTATAGCTTTAGTAAAGAAACATTTTTGAATCATGTCTTGAGTTGATGAGATGATGATTATGATGATGAACCATCTCTTACTTAGGGATGCACATTAATATTGACCCGATATCAGCCAATAATGGCCTAAAAAGATCATTATCGGTATCGGCAGATATGGAAATTTCTGCTGATGAGCCTGGCTGATATGGTGACGTATTAACTACGTGCATGTGACGACCATGAACGTCTCATGAACGTCAGCAACGAGCTTCAACATGTTGGCTGTTTTAAAGATGCATTAAATCTCTCCTTTGTGTTCCTCAGAGACCCTCTCACTATCTGCACAGAGCTTTTTGGTTTTTTTCTTCTTCTTTCTTAGGAGAATTCATTGGTCAGTAGTATGCGGTGCTTTTAAATGTTTTGATCCAGTGTAAGTTACCATGGAGATTGACCTCGGTAAGGAGTGAACCAGCGTTGTGATCCTGAAAACCCAGAGTTGAACCAGAAGTGTCCTCACTAACCTTTAATCCTGTTTCATTATACAAGCCCCAAGTAAGCAAGATAGATTATTATTATTATATTTTTTAAATATAATGTTAATAGTGAAATCTACTCTTCCAGTAGGTAACTTATGTACATGGTTTGGTCTGAAATATTAGCGACAGTCTGTGCCATATGGATAAACGAATACGTTTGTAGAATGTCTTCTCTGATCGGTGACTCTATTTGGTGAATCAAAGCGGATATGTTGGGCTGCCGGCTTCAGCATGTCCAGTTGTTATGATCAGTCATTAAGTGTGTTGCGTAGTGGACTTTGTTCTCCTCGCTGCCTGTCCAAGTCCAGAATCCGCTCCAGTCATTGTTAGCAGTCTTTAAATGTGTTGTGTCTTGTCGTACAACACTTCAGCTACGTAGTTGTTAGGTGTGTGCCCATTATGCTCTGTCCACTCCAATACAGATATTTTGCAAAACAAGCCTCTGATCCTCACGTTAACAGTGTTTTAGGTCATTTTTAGATTTTTAAAAACTCCAGTTTGTGTGAATCCATGTGGAAAAGGAAGAGATTAGAAAATGATGGTGTCACGTGTCAATTCACACATGCCTGTTGCTACTTTGTGTAATGAACATGGATCTGTATGTCTATATGTGAAACAGATCTATATGAAACAGATCTATAGGATATATAGGCCGTTTAGAAAAATATCTGTATTAGTGTGGACATGGCATTAGTTCAGGTGTAGTGAGTAATTAGGGTATGGCCATATTTGTTTATGGGTCTAATAAAGATCACATTATTTGTAGTTATTGTCTAATTTGATTGTAATTAACAGTATCTATGTGTAATAATGTTACTTTCAGAATGTAAACCTTTGATACTTTAACTTTTTTATAGTGTAATATTAATCCTTTTACTGGAGTAAATAATTGCTGAGCTCTTTCCACTTGTCTTCTTGTAAAAACAGTGCTCGCTCTCTTGTTCAGCTTCAACCAGAACTTCCTCTGTACATGTTGTGGCGCAGAAATCCTTAACCTGAGAAAACTGAGATTTCAATGGGTCAGACCTCAGAAGCGTCTGGCAGAACGTGGCGTGTTGGAATTTCAACAACATAATTCAATTTATGCCTGTTAATACATTCGCTGCTGTAAGATCTGTGTCCTCTATTTACGTAGCTGGAATAACACTCAGACTGCGCCGTGTGGCTCGCCGCTCAGTGTTGTAATAAAGACGAACGCCGCTGAGTGCCAAACGGGCCGGTGTTATGTAAAGCCCCCGTCTTCCTTTAGCGCATGGTCGGGTCTTTATTCGCCCCCTTCGGTCTCCAGAGCAGAGGCCTCGTGTTTTGATTGGCGCTCATCAGTGGAGTCAGCTGCTTTGCACATCTTGGCATTTTTCAGGCGGCCTTTTCTTCTTATTTTGTTTGTAGCACCGTAAACACATAGTTGTCTTATTACAGAGCCCTATAAATAATCCTGTTTACTGTCACGATGGCCCATTTAGTTCGTTGGAATCTGTTTGAAGTTTGATTTGTTAGTCCTGGATCAAGTTCTAAATGAGAAGAAATGCAAAGTGACTTGAAATCGTGATCTGTATGGTTTTCATCATGTGATTGAGAGCTGTGATGATTTGTCATACATTTTTGGTCACTCTCCAGTACTTCATGCTTTTCAAAACAAAGATAACGTGCCATGATGTGTTCAGGGTCCCCCGCTATAGTAGAGATACTACTGACGCTGTTCTGAGAACAAGCTTATGATTCCTGTGTTAGTTAGTAATAGAAGGAATCAACTGCGTTCAACTTATGAGGTAAATCAGTCTAATCTGTTACCTCAGACCACCCCAGAGGCTCCTATCATGTCTACAAAACTTGCTTTACTTAATATCAGATCTCTAACTAACAAATCACTTCTAATTCTGACAGAGACGTGGTTCACAGAAGGCTACGGTGCTACTGTTCTTAACGAGGCAGCGGCAGCAGTTTGATGAACGAGTGTTGTTGGCAGTAAAGGAGGGGTAGAAGCTGCCTTATGTCGAGATGCATTCCACTGTGAAGAGACTTCACTCTGTGATTTTAGTCCTTTTGAATACTTCAGTTTTATTTTAAAGGCTGCTCCCAAAATTCTGTTTTTAATCATTTACAGACCTCCGCGATACTCTGCTGACTTTATCGATTACTTTGCTTAATTACTGTCAGTTTTCTCCACTGATTATAACTTTATCATAACAGGGAATTTTAACATTCACATAGATAATAAAATGGACAGTAATGTCAAAGAACTCTCTTCTCTACTTGACACTTTTGGACACATAGCGGAGGCCACATTCTGGATCTAGTTATTTCTAAAGGTGTTGATATTTCCTCTGCTGTGGTTACTGACTTGGCCTTGTCTGATCATTTCTGTGTCCTGTTTGATTCACTGATCACTTAGGATGTTCAAACAACCTCCTTCTCTGTTAAGAAAAGGGACATAAATGAAAGAACCAGTGCTCAGTTTACGGAGGCCATAGCTTTGTCACCAACAATGAGTTCAGAGGCAGTTGATGTACTCCTGGATAACTTTTAACATGAAACACTTGAACACTTTGACCAAGCAGAAAACACCATGGAGAAAGACCACTATGGTGAAAGCCCGGAAAAGAGAATGCAGGAAAGCTGAGCGCAAGTGGAGGAGAAGTACACTTCAAATTCACTATAACCTCTAGAAACAAAGCCTTTGGAATTTTAACAATGAGTTATGCGGGCTCAGACAGGTACATATATAGTTACCTGACATGATTAACAGGAACATCGACAACACCCGCACTCTGTTTGCTATAACCCTCCTAAACGCAGCTGGAGCACAGAACTCCTCTCCACGGAGAAATGTAATGAATCAGTGAAACATGTAACAATTTAATACGATTGACCTAAAAATTCTAGAAAAAACAGTTCAGCATCTTAAATCATCAACATGCTCTCTTGACACATTACCATTTGACTTTTTAAAAACTATTTTGAACTCGGTACAGACTGATTTGCAGCAAATAGTAAATAGTTGGTGTCATTTTTCTAAAGTCACAGATAGCCGCCATTAAAAAAGAGAACTCTCGATGCCTCTGTATTGAACAACTACAGACCCGTCTCAAACCTCCCTTTCATAGCCAAGATTACTGAGAAAGTTATATTTAATCAACACAACAACTTTTTAAACTCAAGTGGTCATCTTGATAAATTTCAATCAGGCTTCCGACCTCACCACAACACTGAAGCAGCACTGACATAAGACTGAACACTGATTCAGGTCAAGTCAGTCCTGGATTTGGTAGATCTCAATGCTACGTTTGACACTGTAGATCATAGAATCCTGCTGTGCAGGTTGGAAAAGTGGGTTGGACTGTCTGGATTAATTAATGAATTAGTTAATTAGTTCAGGTCTTATTTAGAAAGAGTCCAATCTAAACACGGAGAAGCAGCATTTAGCTGTTATGCTGCAAACAACAGGAACAAACTACCATTAGAGCTTAGATTCACCCCAATTGTAGACATCTTTAGATCCAGGTTAAAAACATTTCTCAATGCGCCTATGAATGAACTCTATAACTTACCCTCTGTTCATATCGCACTGTTAAGTCTTCATTAATTCTCATTGCACTGAGTCTAGAGCACTGTATATTCTTTAATCATTTTAATATACACATTTTAATTTGTTCTCTTCTGTTATGATTTTATGTTCCTTAAGACCATTTCATCTTTTATTGTTTAATCACTTTGGTTTGATTTCCTTCTGGATGCTGCTTTTGTTTATGTACATCACATTGAATTGCCTTTGTGTATGAAATGCTCTATATAAGTAAACTTGTCTTGCCTTTAGTAAGAATGATGCACTGTGTAATATAGACGATCTTCTCAAAACCGAAGTTTATGCTCTGTGGCTACTATGCATTAACAGAGGTGTACTTAAGTTAAATACACACATTCTTTATTCAAGTAGAAGTACAGATACTCTGGCAGAAGTAGAAGTACTCATTCAACTTCTTTATAAATGAAAAAGTCCAGGCTCTGAAATGTCCTTAAAGTATGAGTAAAAGTTAAAATTAGGCCTTTGAAGGACAATTCTAGTGGCTGTTTGTGTGCAAAGCGATCTGAACCTCACGTCATATTATTACATCAGTGTGTCCCATAGAGGACAGTTACGATCCAGTCTCCCTTCATGTCCTTTCTGTCTTGTCTTCTGTCTTTTCTATGTGTTACTGTCCCATCCATTTAGGGTGAAATCAGCCTTTATGTTGGGAAGACGGCCAGTTATGTAAAATGAAAATAATGGGTCATTTTCTTCAAATGTATTAAAATCTAAATTAACAAGACTGTTTTGACTGAGAGGAGTAGAAAGTACAGATATTTGTGTTAAGATTTATGAGTAAAAGTAAAAAGTTGTTAGAAAAATAAATATTCAAACCTGAAAACTCTACCTTAGTTACTTGCAACTTCTGAGTATGAACTTGAAAGTAAAGAAAATTCAGAAATTTCTTTCCAAACACATTATACATCTTAGAAAATAATGTGATGTGAAAAATGCGAAAAGACTGTGAACTGTGTAATACTGAACTGTGGAGTTAGAATGTTAAAGTTTTCATCCTACGTAACAAGGCATGCATGTATTGTCCCTGTCATGAAAATCAGTGCAGTACTTTATGGGTAATTCTGACAGACGGACAGATACGAGGGATCACATGAAGTAAAGATCAGAAAAAAACATTCCCACTTTGCTTCTATCACAATCTCCGTGGTGCTGAAAGATGCACAGCAGAGGCTACTTTCCATCGGTTTTCGTATTCTTATTAGGCTTTTCATAATCTTAGAAATGAGAAGTACTTTATAAATCTATCTATTGTCTCTGACCATGTTTTCAGAAACAGAAATTAAAGGAACTGAAACGGAATCACTACTGAAGGGTTTTCCTTTTGAAAATCCACAAATGAAAAGTCATTTTCCTGGACAGAAGTGATGGTCACAACATTTATGAAGGGTTTGATTTTCTTTCTCACCTTTGTAAAAGACAAAATGAATTATTGTTATTCAACATATTTTCTATCAGTAATAACACATTATTACTAAAATAAACAGCGTCTCCATCTCTGTTTTCTTATTATTCATATTAATAGGAGTAATGATAAATGCTTCATAAATGTTGCATCTGTCGCTTCTGACCATGAAAAAGTTGGGAAAAAAGTCATCTCCCCTGAAAGCAAAGTGTATTTAGCACACTGCCGGAGAGTAGAACTCGTCCTTGATTTTAGGTCAAGACACAAATACTGAAGCAGCACAGACATAAGGCAGAAATGAGTGACATTTATTCTCACATCTGCAACAATTTAAAGATAGATACATGGATCTTTGGATTATGTTACATCTCGTGGTGGTCCTCAGTTTTGGCGCCTTGATGAGCGGAGCAAACTGTCCTAGACTTCCCAGCACGGCCGGTACACCCGTCCCACCATGCACCTCATGGTGTCCCTCCTCAGGACGGGGACGCTCAGGTCCTGGCTGTTGTCCTCGGCTCTCCGCTTGTAGAAGGTCTGTCCGCTGTGCAGGGCACTCAGGTCCCTCCACAGGCTCTGGTCGGCGACCACGATCACCCTCGGCCCTCTGGTTTTGCTGGCCAGATCTGCATCGCTGAAGCTGTTTTCAGCGGGTTCTTCGCTCAGCAGTGAGACAAAGGCGTCCTGCTCCAAAGAGCTGTCTTCGGTCTTGCCCATAGGTATCACCACAGACAATGCATAGCACTCAAATAAGAGAGCTGCAGTGAAGATGATGGACATGAGTGACTGCCTCATGATGATCTTTCCGGAGGTTTATTTGGCGAATTGCTTCCCCGAGCTCTTCTTTTGCTGTTCTGACTCCTAGATCGTATCATGCTCTTTTATATCATCTCAGACTCTTAGGAATTGCTACGTTGGATGTTTTTTCTTCTTACCCTCTCCAGTAGCATTCAGGAAATTAGCCATAGGTATTAAAAGACAGTTGGGTAGCCGTCTTGCTGTGTTCAAGTGTCTTATTTTGCTGTAAAGTTAATTAAAATCATCCCCAACACTGTGGCTGATGTGAGACACTTGATGATTAAACAGTGGGAATTCTTTGAGCAGGTGACACACGGAAAAACATTAATCCAAAATTAGTGCCCTTTTAGATAACAAGGATGGATTACCCACCTGTGAAGCTCTTTACTCTGATGAAAGCTGTCGTCACATTGTCTTTTTGCACCATTGTTCAAAAAGGGATTTAGCTTTGGATTAGAGCAAGAAAAGCCAACAATGATTTTTGAAGTGTTTGTGTGATCACAACAGCAGCTTCTTGTCAACGTGTCAAAGTTTACTGTCAAAGTCAGTAAATGTTTCTTTTGGGGGGTTAATACAATAGCAGAGTTATTATAGTTAATGAAAACTATACAAGACTAAAACTAAAATTTGCAGTGGCTGGGGGGTTGAAATTATTTATTTTAAGTTGTTTTCATGATATTTTCGACATTAATCTCTGCCATATTATGTAAGAAAGCTGGCAACACTTACTGTACTTTGAGTCAAAAGTCCCTAAGTTTGGGGGTCCTACCCCAAGAAACTTTGACGTTTTTTGATAGTAAACTATAAGTGATGTCAGATATGATGCTCTCCACGTTGATCTGACAGTAATTTGTCTTAGGTGGTGCCTAAAATGACTTGGTGGCTGCACATAAGCCTTATAATGGGAGGGGAAAATGATTTCTACTGCAGTGAGCAAGGCAACACAAACTAAAACTTTGAACAATATGGGACCTTTACTAAACAATGGTTTTGTAAATCATACTTGATGTCAGTTATTCTTTCATCCAACCTTTTTCAGCTTCTATAAAACAAGGCTTTCCTCTTAATACATAAACTCAAACTAACACGCCTGTAAAGCAACTAAAAATTCAAAATAAAAGCTAAAACGACTCATGCACTTGTAAAAATTAAGTAAAACTGAACTGAAATCGAAAAACACACTTTAAAGACAAAATGAAAATAAACTCAGTACAGTCGATCTACTATGGAGGAAGCAGAAATAGAAGCTGATTTGATTTTAGCAGACTGCAGGATAATTACACTCTTCTAATTATAGTTGCCAGATGGGTGCTGCAGGAGCTCTGCACACCTGCGTTTGCATAATGGCCTCTGAAAATTGTAAATTAGTTAATTTATGCTGGTGTGATTTGACTCGGATCAAACCTGTTGACAAATTATCAGGTTTATTCCTGATGCAGATCGTTTTCTGCCGCCCCAGGAAAGTTTTGCTCTACAACTAAAAATCTCTCTCAGCTAGAGGCTGAAAAACAAGTGCAAGAAAAGCTAAATTATTACAGATGCAAAACACAAAGATGAGTGTAAATTCTTAGTAGAGATTATTTTTGTTTGATGTTTATTTGTTGTTCATTTGTAATATTTTGTTTGCAGATAAAGGGAAAAGTCTGTGTGGAACCGATGTTTGCTACAAAGACAAAAAACATGCATCTACGAGGACTTGAGTATCTCGGTTATTCTCGGGGTTTCGAAGTAGTACTTTGTGTTTGCATGTGTAGACATCAGATCCTGAAGACCTTATCCTGGTTTTGAGGAACCAAATATTCAAGCTGTAGTACTCTGAAAGAAATGGGATATTGTTACATGTACAGTATACTCGTGTTGTAGTCAAGACCACCTAAACTGAGACCAAGTCATGGCCGAGTACAGAGTGTATCGAGACGGAGACGAGACCAAGACTTTGTGGGACCAACACAGGGTAAGACCGAGTCAAGCCCGAGACCAGACAAGATACACTGCGAGGGCATTACAGTAATGAAAATTAACATGACAGAAATACAAACAATGGTGGAGTGATGGAGAAGCAGGGTTTTGTCTTTCGGTAATGAAAGAATTAAATATACTTGACAGTTTAGATGTGAAAAGCATTGGAATGCTGACCTGTTCAAGTCCATAATAAAGAGGCTGCAGGATGTCGGTTTCCCCAACACGAACAGAGGAGCAGGTCAGGTCACAGTGGAAAACTTACTGTGTGGATTCACATCAAACCTGTCACTGATACCTTTGTGACGACCCTCTCCCATCAGTCACTGTCTTCATCCACTGCTCCCTTGTCCTGCCTGGTGACAATGACAGACTGACAGCTGTCAAACCGAGGACATGTTTACCTGTTACCTCGTCTCCCATTGCTGGCATTAAGATGAATAAAAGTAAGATACATCCACAACACGTTGGCATTTAATAGTGCTAAGCTTGCTATAAACCAAAGTGGCCTCATTTTCTACAGCTAGAGTCAAATTAATTGAAGTTCGGTAACAGTTACTGAAATATCAAATTAAATTGCTGTGTTGGCGCAACAGTCATCAGTAACAAGGTACTAGTACTATCATCTTTACAGGGATATGAGTAACCAGATTTCTCTGGGTTTCATGTAAACGCCATATCCTTAACATGATCCAAAGCCTCATAACCGGAGTAGACATAAAGACATAAAGCAGGGCTCGGCAGTTAATTTTCCAAAGGGGCCACAAGAGAAGATGGGACTGTTTCAGAGGGCGGACCAATAGGCTGAACTCAATCCTGCTCAGTATGAGTTATATCATTATAAAAAAGCAGTAAATGGTATGATTCACTGTTATTGGTAAGAGTAGGCGTTACAATTAGACTATGATTTACAATTGAAGGCATTATTACATATTGATATAACTGTTTTTTGGGGTTTTTTTCAATCACACAATCAATGATGTATTGAATTGGTAAATCTTTTTTTTTTTTACTAAATTTACAAAACCGAAACTGTGGAGCAGTAAAAATGCCGAAATTATATCACTATTCAATTAACATTCACAAAAATGATTTTGAAAATGTTTTTGCAGTTCTTCAAAGACCAGCATTAAATTAACTTTATACAACAGAGTAATATGTGCATCCATGGTGCATGATGAGAAGGGGTTGAGTCTAACCAAGAAGAACCGGACAATTCTGGACTTTGGCCAGTTGATAAAGACCTTCAGGTGGTTCATAAAATGTTTAAACACAGCATGGTCAAAAGCAGCATTGCTGGAGTCCATTGCAGCCTCCAAAAGGTTTCTGGCGAACCCGAATTGTTTGCGGAGCTTTGCTGATCTCACTGATGTGCTTGGGTTTTATCACAGTCAGGGCTGGGAACATTGGCCTCAGTTAATTCAATGTTTGCCATCTCTACAGGAGGAGTTTCAGGTGAGCGCTGGGTCCAGGTGGCATCCTCTTCTGGGCTCTTGGGGTCGTTTTGGAAGTCCTCCTCCTCTGTAGTCAAATCTGTCACACCATCAGTTTCAGGTGCTGGATCGGGAGGCTGTTAAGGAACCTCAACTCCAAAAAGACCCTCTGCTGACTGTCCACTGACGTCCTCCGTGCTGTTGTAGTCTGGCAGACGACTGGTGCCTGTTGATGTTGTCCTGCAGGCTTCAGGTTCAGAAGACTCCTGGTAGACAATCTCTACAACAGGTTCTGATAGATGATCTCCATCAAATCGGTCGAGTTCTTCCAGATACTCTCAGCAGTCTGTGATGTGTCGGCAGTGACTGCAGCCTTTCCTGGGTCGATCTAGGATTCATCCATGTTGTCCTGCGATTGCAGACAGCTAGGATTCACGCTCACATTTTCTGTCAGCATCCTCCTCTGTGCTCTTGGAATCTGCTGCAGAGGCTGCTCATGAAAATAAAATACTTTTTTTTCCTCCAAATTAAATGTCATTGCATTCTTTTGTGCCACATATTAAAGTGCAAATTGACCTTTTTGGCCTTCAGGGGCGCCGTACCACTGAATCCAATTATGACTTTGACTTTGAAATTAAATGACTGATTAATTCATTAACAAGTCTCAAATAATCATTTCTAATTAGCTCATATATTTCTATAGTTTTTTTTTTGTCAATTTTGACAAAAACCAACCTGTTAGCATAACTTAGCTACATTTGCTAATGTTAGCATTCATTTTGCTTCCTAATTGTGCTTAGCGTGTTGAAAGTTGAAATTACTGTCATCAAACCCAACTATATGTGTTAACATGTATGAAAGCACTTGATGGTGATTTTTTTGTTTTTGTGGAGATGTAAAACTTGAATGAATTGACTTAGAATGGATGAACTTGCACCTTGGATCTCTGCTTTTCTTTGAAATATATGAGTCAACCCATTCTACTTACTTGCAAAATTAAGGTTTAGCATTTCTGTTGGAGTTTTTCCCCTTTGACAAGCTTTAACGCATTAACACTAGTCAACACCGGAGCTGAACAGAAAATGGATTTGAGATTTAACTAACGTAGTTTTGCAGCCCATTACAGAAAACTTGGCTAGACGTGCAATTTACTGTCATTATGTTCGAGTTATTTTAGCTTTGGTGCTGTGCAGCTGGGCAGTTCAGATGGGAAGTGCTGAGGATCATTTCTTGTTGAAAACCGTGTCTGTGGTTTCTGAAAAGTCTTGGCATCTGAGAATTATCGACACCCTGTTTTTATTACCGTCTGAATGGCCTTGTGTGGTTTTCTGGAGTCGGACGGTTTTGTTTAAATCTTATCTTTCATTCCTACATGTCAGGTATTTATATGTAGTATTGATGGGATGGGTGGAGCTCTTCCTTTGCGGTAGGCGTTAATGGTGCAAAAGAGTCTCTGTAAATAAAGATGTTTTTAGGGTGGAAGAAAATGTCTGTTTTATCAGCACAGATCTTATATATTTTTTCAGAGTTTCAGAGTTTTTTTTTTAAACAGAACAAAAGTACAAATGGATCTTTTCTGTGCTGAAACAACTATGTTAAATAAGTGCATGAAACTTTACTCTCAACATCTAAATAGACTGCTGTGGTGTGTAAACACCTGTAATGACCCGCTACCTTTGCTGGACCTGTAACGTTGTCTAATGCTTTGCTGATGTTAGCTTGTATATTGTTGTGGGAATTAGCTTTTTCACTCTACGTCTCTTGCAGAAGTTATTTGTAGTAAGTGAATGTAATTTTCAGATCTCAGGTAAAATCATATCAGTAAAAATTTATCAGACACACGGATCAGGAGAAACTTCGGCCTCTGTCTCACCCACGAAGTCTCGCGTGATCTCGCAGCACAGATCTCGTCTGACGCCGGTTAAATACGAGCGGGAATAATATTAGATTATTATTGTGTTTTAGACCATATTAATCTACTTTCATACATCTACGACATTCTCAAACCTTCTGACCACGCCCATTTAGGAGACAGGAAGTGTGCGCCATTTCACATCACTGGCGAAGCGTACAGTCAAGCGTCTTTGTAAGTGGAAGATCTTCGCTGTAAACAAGCTCCACGTTTTTCAGTGAGTAAAAGGGCTCGTTTTCAGTGATGGGTGAGGCTTTGGGGATGTGTTCTGCTACGCTACTGCCCCCTGTTGTTGTTAGTTGGAGTTAATTTTTGAATCTCAACACTACAAATAACTCCTTTAAATAATTGCAGTATCTGCAGTAACTTTTGGGTGATGGCCTTAGTTTGATTCTTCTGTCCAGCACGAACATCTGTGACGGGAGGAATCACCTCGATAACCTCTATGACTTCCCTCTTCTCGTCTTTTCCCCTTTCTTCTAAAATTACAATCAGATTTCCAGTTTGTTACATCAGATCCTGGTAAATGACTAATGTTTTGCGTGAGGCGGTGGCCGGCTGCCCGTAGAACAGAGGCTCATCGTCCACACGAGTCGAGGTGTGTTGCAACAATGCCACAGCTTTAGGCTGAGTGATTTCATGAGCTTTGCAGATGTGTCCTGGCTGCACACCTGCCTTCAACCTTCAGAGGCTAGATTTGATAGAAAATGTCCTTAAATAAATGAAGGTAGAAATGAGGTGTTTTGATGTTTGATGAATATTAATTACAGATGATTGGGTTGTGCAAATATTCTCATTAAATCTGCTGCGCCCATATGCTTCTTCATATATTCTCCCTGTGCAAACTTTTGCAATGGAAAAAGCTGTTTTATATTCTTTCACCAAGGAGGCTGTGCTTTCCAACCTATTTATTTGACAGCATTTTAAAGAGTTAGATAAAAATGTCCTTTCTCCGACATCAAGTCAGTAAATTGTTCAGTATTCAAGTCCACAATTTTTCTCTAACCTTAAACATGTGTTGCATCAAAACAGTCTTTTATCAAACTTAAGTGTTTTGAGCAGATATTACCTCATAAGACTAGATACATCAACAATAACATCTCAGCGAACAAAATTTGACATTTGGCAAATACATATATTCACAACATTTCCTTATTATGGTAAAAGAAACGTCATCCAGAGGCGTTTTTGTTATTGTTGACCTGAGAAAACGTGGCTGCGTCATGTTGCGTGGTCAAACATCTTCACATCTTCACAGACAAACTTTTCATGGTTCAAGGCTTGGTTTAGAAAGCCCGCAAAGATGACGTGACTCACAATGTATTCATTAATATTTAAGCCAAACAGCTGCAGAATGCTGGAAATATTTCCCCTTTAGAGCTGCGACTAACAATTATTTTCTGTTATTTTTAATCTGTTGATTATTTTCTCGATTAATCGATCACTTCTTTGGTCTATAAAATGTCAGGAGAAAAATGTCAACAGCGCTTTTAAATGTCTTGTTTTCTCCGCAACCCAAACATATTCAGTTTACTGTCACAGATGAGGAAAGAAACCAGAAAGTATTCAAATCTAAGAAGCGTCTAATCAGCGACTTTTACTCAAACTGATAGTGATAATGATGAAAATAGTTGGGGATTACTGAAATAGTTGACAACTAATCGATTAATCGGATAATCATTGCAGCTTTATTCCCCATAAATCTGAGTTTTTGTCAATACCATCAAAATCTTCCAAGCCATTATTGTATGTATATATATTTATATGTGTGTGTAATATCGTGTCATAAAGAGTATAATTAAGAGAATATAGAATATTAATAGTTGGTTGGGGTTAGCTAATACTTGTTTCTGAAAAGAAAATCCAGTGACCAAAACATACATATACATTTTGGTTGAATAGCCAGTTTCAAAGATGCTTTTCCTTCAGTTGTATTTTCAAATACTGCATGTTCACCGGTGCCTTTCTCGTTACACTGACTTTATGAACTATAACAGTAACTCATTCTGCGGTGTAGTTACACTGTGATAACTCCATCTGGTTGTGTGGGAGTTGATATGTGCTCACACTGTGAATTAATTCAAAATGTGTGTGGCCGTCCATGCATGTGTGGAGAGTTATGAATAGTCACAGAAGCTTTACTGCCAGGTATCACGGTTTAAAAGCCAGTTTTTTTTCTGCTGTCTGATTGTTGTGGGTCTGTAAAAGCGATGCAGCAGCCAGCGACTGCAGAACATTCCTTACAAAATACAGAGTGAGAGCAGTGAGTCAGCAGAACAGAGGATGTGTTTCTGGGAATGTCTGCACCTTTTTGGTATTTAGGACTTCGCTTCTGGTTGGAAAAACAATTAGGCTGAAGACAGTGGCAGATATCCAGCATCTGAAAAATGTGATGCCTACCCTTATAAAATGACAAATAATGAGCCAAAGTTGGAAAACTGGTACTTCATAAACTATAATAGACCGTTTTTGCAAAGAAAGTCTATAAATAAATGCCTTGGAATGAGTTTCAGTAATGATTTAAGTATAATGGATGCACACAAATATGGAAACCAGTAGTTTTAGCTGATTTTAGCTACAGTCAAGCAATGGCAGTGTTGGTTGGCTGGCTGGTTGGTTGGTTGGTTGGTTGGTTGGTTGGTTGGTTGGTTGGTTGGCTGGTTGGTTGGTTGGTTGGTTGGTTGGTTGGTTGGTTGGTTGGTTGGTTGGTTGGCTGGCTGGTTGGTTGGTTGGTTGACTGGTTGGCTGGCTGGCTGGTTGGTTGGTTGACTGGTTGGTTGGCTGGTTGGTTGGTTGGTTGGTTGGTTGGCTGTCTGGTTGGTTGGTTGGTTGACTGGTTGGCTGGCTGGCTGGTTGGTTGGTTGGTTGATTGGTTGGCTGGCTGGCTGGCTGGTTGGTTGGTTGGTTGGTTGGTTGACTGGTTGGCTGGCTGGTTGGTTGGTTGGTTGGTTGGTTGGTTGGTTGGTTGGTTGGCTGGCTGGCTGGCTGGTTGGTTGGTTGGTTGGTTGGTTGGTTGGTTGGCTGGTTGGTTGGTTGACTCTTTTTGGTTCAATCTCTGCAACTGCAGAAATTTGGTATAGACATTCAGATGGGTGACTCCGCATGACTTTAGCAACCCCAAGACTTTCCATCTAGCGCAACCAGCAGGTCACAGTTTGTTAAATCCAAGAGAGAGAGATAGCACAATATTTCGTGCAAAGCCAAGTTCGGAACAAAGGTTCGCGACGAGACGAAGTTGTTTTAGAACATCGCAGGTAAAGGTTGCAGTGGTGTGAACTGACCCGTCACAGCTCAGTATTTATGGTCGTAGTTCACCTGTTAACGTGAAGCGCAGCATTATTATGAGCTGTTTCCTCAGTAAGTCCTGTCTCGATGGTCTGCGTTTTCTCTGCTTATTAGAGGTGACACTAAGTCCTCTAAACATCAGAACTGCTCTGGGAATAGACGGAGAAATCTCAACCCTCTTGTTTTTTTGTGTTTTTGTTGCTTCATTAACGCAGCTGTTGTGAATAACTTCTCAGTCATATTTTAAGATGTTACAAAAAAGCCCGAAAAGCAGCAGAAGCACAGAGAGTTGCTGCTGTTGAAACAATACAGCGTCTGGTCTCGTACCGGTCCGAACTGACAGGTTTCAGAAGGTCACAGACCGGAGCTGTGCAAGTATTCGCAAGTTGCAGCTCATGTCATCGCGAATCTTTGTTCTGAACTGGGCTGGAGACTGAGCTCTAAAGTAACCTGTAATCTAGTAATGAAATGAAATGTTTGACCACTGCAGCTGTCCTTTTGGTGTCTGGGTTTGTCCATGACTCCACTTAATATGAATGGAAATAACGTTATCGTTGTAATCTCAGTTTCCACATTGCTTGATGCCAAACACTTGAAAAACAATATATGACTAATTCCAGTTAACCCTCGAATACAATGTGTTTTTGTGCTAATCAGCTGAAATAATAACATAGAAACATGCATTTACTTTCATGCTATGAGTGTGTTATCAACCACTGCCATTTTACATTCATTTCTTCGTGATTGCTGGTTGTATTTTTGTTTTTTTTCTTTTCTACAATGACCAGCCTCACGGAGCTCAAGTGTGGCTGCAGACTCTGAAAGTGTTCAGAGACTTCACTAATCATTTTTACTTCATCCCTAAGGGTAGTACTTAATGAGTCATAATGTTGGGAAATTTTTACTAATGTAGTGTTAGCAGACTGATGCAAAACAAATTATTACCACCTGATAGAAGTACCTACAGCACTTTATATTTTTCTGCTTGACCTCTGTGTTCCTCAGTCACTTTGCCACAAGTCTTTGTCATTAAATGTAGAAATCTTGCCGCTTTAAATTATTATTTACATGCCTCACAGGAGTACGCAATTCAGATAAACGTTTTATGGGAAGGTGTTTTGTTTTACAGATAACCGTTGGGAACAACATCTGGAAACTGTTAAACGAGACTGTGTACCTTTTTCTTAATCAGCCCTTGGCTATATGTGGTTTTTAATTTCACTTACCATTAATGTTATCAGCTTAAATACTTCACTAAATGTTTCTCAAGGGTTTTATATATGAAATGCCATGTGTCATTAGATCCTGGGTTAATTTAACGAACACATTCTTGGTCCTAATGATATAACAACACAGCAGAATCGACTGTAAAAAGATAAAAATAAAAAAATGAGATCAGTGTCTGTGACTTCAGCGTTTTTTGGCTTCGTTTCCAAAGGTCCAGTGTCCCACAAGAAAAGACAAACAAACCTCAATCAACAGAGAAAAACAACTCCACTTAATTTTTTACCATGAGAGACTAAATACTTGTCATAATGTCTTAGAAAATTGAGGACACCAACTTTGGGTAGTTGGAAATGAAGGAAAAGAGTGACATCACGTAACAAAAGCACAGCTAGAAATCAGACCATGCATAACAAATTCAGCAGCCGATGTATTACTTTGACAGTTGGATCCCACATTAGCCCAGATGTATCATTAGTTTTCCCAAACACTGGATTGACTGTTGAATGTACGGTTCCTTATTGGATTTGAAGAGCTGGGGGGCTCCTGAATTTCTGCAAGTAAATGTATGCATGCTAACATGCTACATTAAGATTAATATGATAAATATGATCTGTGTTTTATATTATATATCACCTGTTTAGAGATTCAATACGTAATATTCATGAATGTGCATGTGTGAAGAATCTGTGTTCTGTTGAGAGCCAGTTGTTTTTACCATCAGCTAACTCTATTTCTAAGCTAACGAGCGTCTCCGTCGCCTACATCCATGATAACAGTCTTTACAGTGATTTCTGTGTCACACTACTCTCACACTCTTTTTTTTCCTGTGAAAATTCTCAATTCTCACGCTCGCTCCCGAGTTCTTCAAGGCATCTCTTCTGCTCCTCTACAGCAGCAACACCAGCTATCGTTAGCTTCGAAACGGAGTCGGCTAATGTCAACAAAAGACCAATAAACAGCATAACGTACGCTCTTAACACAACCTTCACATGAGCACACAAGCACACTCCGATTTTACATATTGAACCTTGAACATCAGCATGTTAACATTGCCATTCTGTGCAGAAGTTCGTATTTAACAGCTACGCAGTCGATGCCATCTTATTTAGGGACTCGACTCCACGTAGAAACAGTACCGAGGCTTACGTAAACCATCACACAGTTCAATTCTTCAAGAATGGGAACAGGAATTTTATGAATATCAAGAGTTTTGACACTATTTTAGGCTAATATTAAAGCAGCAGGAGCTGAAAGTAGGGGAAGAAATGCCAGAATTTCTCTGCAGCTCTCTCTTCTTGGTCCAAATCAAACGACTAAATACAAATATAGATGAAGCTGACACTGTTTTGATTCGCAGGGCAGTATACCAAAGTGTGGAATGTTTGTGTTGTGTAGCCGCTGTACATTCAACAACCATTCTGTTAAAGCTGTAGATGTAGTGTAGCAATGATCTAGAGCCTTGTCCTCATCTCACGTTTATACCTGTGGCCTCACTGAGCTGCTTGAATGACTGCAGACTCTTAAAAATAGACAAATATCTTTCCGTGGCCGTGAAAAACCGTATTTATGCTGTAGTTGCTACGAGTGGATATATAAGAGGACAAACAACCATCGTGAGTGAACATTAATAACTTCAGTATCAACATTTCATGAAGTGGCAGACACTTTCACAGACCTTTATCACTGCAGATACTTTGACTTTTCACTGTAAGAAACGAATGACTAAGATTCAGTGGAATTTAGCCATTCACGCCTGTGCTTTTTCCACCGTGACATGTTAGGATGTTTCTTGTGAAACCGGCCAAATGAAATGTATTTGCCGGGAGACACTGTTACATCTACAGCTGAAAACGTGAATGTAAACTTCTAACATTCAACCTCTTATTATTACATAACCACTGCAAATAAAGCTTCCTCAAGGCTGTCGTGTTATTGGTGATTTCCCATTCAGTTTTGTATTACACTTCCTAATTGCTACAGTTAATCGAGACATTAAAAAGCTCTTGTATCTTCTACAGGGACACATTGGAAGGATTGCTTACTTTGGTTTGCACTATTGCAATGAAAATGAAAATATTGAAATGTTCGGTGTGCACTGAAACTGTCTTTGACTTCATTATCAAAGGGTGACGAGCAGCTCAGCTTCTGCTTCATGTCACTCACGATAAGTTCTGTAGGAGCCTCTGGACAGATCAACTCACTGAATGAACACTTAAAGCAACTTCTTCAGCGTGGATTTAAAAGAAAGAATGGGAATTAAAGGTTTTATAGAGGACAGAAAATAAACGGACATATTGGGAAGGTTGAATCTATTTTCACGCAGTAACAGGTACTGGGCAGGATAAACGGTAGACTTTATCTGCCATTAGTGCATTAGGATTTAAGGAACTAGGTGTATTTTGAAGTTGTTATGAGACGTTCTAGTGTCGTGAGTAAAGGCAGTTATGGTTACGGTGACATATCGTAAACAAGTATTACAAAAGGACAAAGTAGGAGTACTGTAAAATAGCACTAAAACAACACTTACCTAAAGTGTTGACTTGATATAACCCAGAACATTTTCCACAGTTTACTGTAAAAGGAAAATGAATGGAGAATGGATATTGTCGTTTGTGTACTGAGCTTGGTATACGCTGACATAAAGTCACAAACCGTCGTCCAGAAATGTAAACCGTGGTAAAGCAGAAATCATCTGAGTGGGCGGTCGAGACTGAAGTTAGTCTGTTTCAGAGGTGTTTTAATATCGTCCTACAGTATCATAGAGATGAGTTTAACCACAACGTTCAGGGACGTTCAGTCCTGGGACTATGCTGAGGTTCACCCTCATTCATCTGCACTAATTGGATTTTTATATTTAACAGGGTCATTTCAGCGTTAAAAATATTTACATTTACTTTACTGAGCTCCATTTGACACCATCGTACGTGAAATGTCACCAGATTGACAAACTAAAGTTGAAATGGTGGAATTCAATTTTTAAAAAGTTAAACCAGCTTCAGTTTTTTTGACCAAATACCTCTTCCATGTATCAGCTCCTCAATCACCAGCTCAGGTCACGTGTTATTGTATGAAGTACTGCATCTAGCGGCAAAGGTTTAAACCACGATGATGATGAACTCTTGACATTTGAAACGTGCAGAAATCTACATTTTCTTTTGGCAATCTTCTGAAAAATCTGATATAAACCTGACTGTTGTGGTGTATTTAATGTGTTTGCACCTGAAATTTTCATTTTAATCAAGCAAATACTTTTTTTTAATGAAGAAAACCTCTTTTCTATTTTTGCAACTCTTAGCAGCCTTCGTATTTGTTTGACTCTTAGGCTGTGCAGAAAGTGGCAAAGCAGGCTATTGTTTTCACTCATGTCCAGCTTCGTTTATCACCAGCATAACTCACAAACGGATGCATCGAATACATGAAGCTTAGCAGGTACATTGACCAAGTGAATATCTAGAAGAGAATCTAGATTTTGTTGCTTCGAGCTTAATAATTAATAAAACAGGATGTGAAAAACTGTTTCACGCATCATAAGAGATGGATATTTTTCCATCTTGTCTCAGATGCTTTACATTTAAATAATTTTGTTAGTTTTCTTTGGTTTTACACGAGTTCAGTTTAAACTACGAGGGGAAAAGTAACTGAAGCGCAGCAGTTGTTATGATGTTTGTTTTACTCCCAGCCATAGATGTATTATAACAATTACAACATTAAGTATTAAAACCAAGAATTAAAGATGAGCAAAGTCTCTCCTCTCTAGTGGAGGCAACCAGGTGATAGAAATATTATTCATATTGTCAAGCCAACTCAAGTCAGTTTTCTTCATTTAGCCCGCAGTCATCTTTGGTTGGTTCGACTAAAGAAAAGGCCCTCAACAAACCCTTCAACGGGGGAAAAAGGTAACACGTACACCGACAAACCAGGAGAAAGTGTGCTGCATCTTTCCCGCAGTGGTGTCTGATGTCTAAAACAGAATAAGTGGAGGAGAAGGGAGCGTTTTTATTATATTTATGTTTTGGACAGAGTGGGACCTCCAGAGCTGTGGCAGCGAAGGCCTGCAGTCGTCTGAAATGTCTAAAACAGCTGACTTTAGTAGAAAAAGAGTCATCTGTATGGTTTCTCCACATTTTTGTTTGTTCAACAGAGCTCGTTTTGCGCAGTTTACAACAAATGGGTTTCACCCTCAATAGGGTACCTCGGGGGGGAAAAATGAACATCTGGAAGCCATTTTTGGCAACGTGATTATTCTGTCTGGACTGTCAAGATAAAATCAGTACATGGTTACACCAAGTCCGTGTTTAATTTATTTGGTAATATTGACGTACTTGTACACTGGGTACCGGATAAGGCTGATAATCCAATGAAAAGACCAACAACGTGTCAGCCTGACTCTCAACACTTCCTGAATTATTGACCCGACGTCTGACATTTATACCTTGTGATTGATTGTTTGCTGAAGTATAAAATGCTCACATATATATAGTTTCATCATTAAAAAAGGCTCAGTGTTTCATAACACGTCTGGCCACTTTCAAGATTAATCCACATTTATGGCAGTGGTTTATGTGGGACTGAGTCCAGATATATAAACTACAGTGTGTGTGTGTGTTCATGGTAATGTAGAAACAGCGGCGTGTTGTCGCTCACTGATGGGTTTTTATAGTTTTTGGACAACAACGGAGGAACATAGATCAGACTTACGTTATGGATACTTGTTAAGATGAAGTCATTGTTTGTGTAGTTTGTTGTTTTTGAGTTGTCATTCACTTAGACTCGAGGATGAAGGGATTAGAGTTTGAATAACTGTGACCTCACATCCATTTGTGTGATTGTCACATTCAGATTCAGATTAACGTTGTTAATCTGCAGAGGAACATCATGTGTCCTTCAGCTCAAGAAGAAAGACAAATGAAAAATACAATTAAGCAAGTAATCATTGAATTATTTACAGCAAAGTTTATCTTTAGTTTAGTCTCGTCTACCATTGACTAAGGTGTTGAACAGTCTGACGTCAGTTTGGATGAAGGATCTTCTGTAACGTTCGGTCCTGCGTCCATGCGTTGAAGACAATGATGCGACTTGTCTATGATGTCCTTCACCTTATTCCTAGACCTTATACCTGATTAGGTTAAGAATTCATATGGTAATCATATGTAACAGAATAAAAAGATGAAGTGATGATATTCCATAGATGAGAGCAGCACTTTCCCTTGTGTCAAGCCACATCTATTTGACTGGCTGTCAATGTAAATTTCTAGGCCTTTCCCAGTTTAAGTGCATAAGAAACCTTTATTGCTTTTTCTTATTAGGAGTCCACATTTCATGGACATTCAGACAAACAGTTATGTTATTAATGAGTCAATGATCTGTCTTTATCACAGACTGTGTATAAGAAGTGGACGTCTATTGGTTTTTGAACCAGTGTTTCTCTAGGATATTTTTTTTTTTGCAGTGGGGGAAAGGGTTCCGCTTTAGGCTACCTGTTGATAGAATTAATCATTTTAATTAAATAATTAAAGAAGGATTTGTTCATTCATTTTTACATTTTTTAATTAAATTATTTAAAATGTATTTTAAAATGTTTTGGAGCAGCATCTAGTGGCCGTCAGCGGTATTACACCAACATTCTTTCCCCTTGGCTGAACCACAAGACCGTTGTGAACATGAGGAGAACGTTGGGAACTGATACCATTGGCAGATTAGCCGTTATGTTTTCATCAATGGTGAAACGAGTTCGTCATCACCTGCTGTCATCTGTTCCCAAAGGTGCAAAGGTCATCTTCACTGTGACATCATAATGTTCTGCAAAAGCACGTTATTCAACACCAGAACTCATCAACGGAAGGAGACTGTGTCCGTATTTCACATTTGGTTGGACAGTGAGTGGTTGACACTAATCTTGTGTGTCCACCTTCTGTGCTGATTGCATTGATCGTCTATTGATCTTCTGTTCTGCCGGGTTCATCGTGCGATTTAGAATTTGAAGCTTCTTTGTAGCTCATCTGTCTTGCCGACATTGAGCTTCAGGTGATTGCGAAAGCAGTCTCTAAGTGACGACCTGCTGTCGTCATTTACATACTAATTTGTTCAAGCTCCTTCATGCTCGTTGTCATACTTTTTGTCCTTTTCTATTTATCTTTTGGACTTTGGCACAGGAGGAGTATCCATATCCAAAGTGTGACATGTTCCTCCTTTGTACCACAGAGCTCCCTCGTTTGTTCGAAAACCCATCAGTGAACCACACCACAATTCAGTTGCTATGGTGAGTTTAAATCCATGGTCAAAAACTACGCATCTTCTGTTTTAACTGAATTACTTCATCTTTTATTAATTTGAATAAAAGAACTGTCAAAGCTGTAGACATAAGCCCAATAAGACACAAAACCAGGAGGTAAACATCTCATTTCTGTGTCAAAAGGAAACTTAGTTATCCACACTTGCACCGTTTGAATTACTCTTTAAAAATGATGTACTTACACACAAAACCCTGCTGTCTTTAGTACTTTGTTAACCTTTTTAATTTCCTCATTCTGTGAAAAATTGTCTCAGTTTGGTGCATCTATTCACTTTTTTTTTCTTTTTACCATCGCAGGTTTTTACAGCATCAGCAAAACACAGAGAAAAGTAGGATAACAGTACAGTAATCAATACAATATTGTACTGTATACTCTTGGAAAATAAAATAATTACATTAGACTAAAATTAGTCTGTAACGATGAACATAAATGGGATTGTAAGTGATGAGGTGGATGGATCACGGATCCTGCGTTCTGTTAATCTGACCACATCACCTCATCCACACCACATCGCAGTTATCCCTGTACGGACAACAAGGAAAATATCACCCTGACGTCGTCGGACATATGTCTCCATCTGTTCCCTGGTCCTGTTCGTCTCATCCTCCTCTTACTGCTCTGTCTCTGTTTCTCGACTGCTGTTCAAACACTGCAGAAGTGTTTTCAAATGTGTGTGTTGCCAGTTTTAGATATGTTATCGCATTTTGAATAATAGTGTTTTCCCAGTGATTGAGGAAGAGTTTTCATTTTTGAACAACACGCCTAGCGTAAAGCCCAGTTCTGACCGAAGAGTCGCGTCGAGACGAGCTGCAACTACTTTCAAATTTCTGGTCTGCAACGTTCTGAAACCCTGCTGCTTCAGACCAATGCAACAAGACGAGACGGTGCACCGTCTCTGTAGTTCCGTCCTAACTGCTGGCTTCTCAGACTTTTTGCAGCTACTACTAGCTATTCTGGTATTTATTGAAATATTGAAAACTTACACAAACAAGAGGGTTGAGAATTTCTCTCGTCTATTTCCAGAGCAGACCTCTTGTTGAGAGAAGTCGGTGTCGCCTCGAATAAGCAGAGAAAACACGGACGATTGAGACAGGATTTACAGGGGAAACAGAACGACTGCCCATAAACAGAGAGGAAAAGTACACACTCACACTATAAGTGGTAATTCTTGACTACTTTTAATTACTTACAATGGGACTACTGGAAAATATCGCCTCATTTCTTAACATTTTCTTTAGGGTCGTGAGGATGCCATTAAGCTTAAAGACTTTGTGTTACTCTGTAATCTATGCTTGATTTAAAATGTCGGCCCAGGCATAGTTAAACCTGCAATCTCCGCTGATTGTAGTATTTTGCTGTTCTTTATTGATCCCTCGGGGGGAAATGGACTTCCTGCCTTTATGGAGGGTCAGGACGGAGGTCACTGGGATCACTGAGACTCCAGAGTCTCTAATCCTCAGATGTTAGCCTGAGGATTATTGTGCACAAAAACAGACACTTCGGGCCAACAGGAAGTGATTTACAGTTTTAATCACTACCACAAAATCTTTACTTTTTCTAGTTTTACATTTTTCTGGGAGGGAAAAAGTTTCACATGTGTGATAATGGATGGGATGTTGTCTTCCAGGGTCGGAGTGCAGCGGTGTGGTTCACTGATGGGTTTTCGATCGTTTTTGGGCAAACAATGGAGCTCTATGATACAGAGGAGGAACATATGTCTCACTTTGGATATGGATACACTTCCTGTACCAAAGTCCAAAAAAGGACAAGAAAAATGACAACAAGCATGAAGGAGTTTGAACAAATTAGTATGTAAAGGTTGTAACAAAAGTAACAAAATCAACATATTTCTTTTAGCAAAGTTTATTCCATATATTCTTATTTCATTCCCGACTTTTATTCTGTATATTTGAGTTTCATTCCCCACTTTCAATCCTTATATATTACGATATATACCATATATTATGATTTTCATTCCATATATTTGATTTTCGTTCCACATATGTTTTTATTCTTAATCCACTATTTCAGAAATGAGGAGCATAAACAGTGTTTCAGATTGAACTTTACTTTCATTGTCATTGTAAGAAAAAGTTCCACATTGTAAGGAATATTTTTTTTAGAGGAGGTATAGACAATCTGCCATCTGTCTCGACCCATAAACACTTTATTTAATCTCCACTTTAATCCCATTATTGTTCGAGTGACAAGGACCGACTCTGTGTGAATGAAACCTGATAATAAAATCTAATTTGGTCCATTTCAATTCTCTTCCTTGATGCGATCAGTCTAATAGTTTGGTCAACCGGTTACATGACATCTGGCGCCCAAAGGCCTCTCCGATGTCCGATACTAATTGAATTGCTTTCCGTCAGTTCAAATGATCGGTGGCAGCTCGACATGTTTGAGCCTGACGAGCTGTTAGTCACCAGAGAACAAAGGCATCAGATAAAATGTCCCGACTAACAACACGGCACTGATGGCTTCAGAGATATACGGCTGATGTGAGCTTTAAAAATCCTCATTATTAGGGATGTGGATGTATCCTGAGATATCGGAATACAAGATTCCAGCTGTAAGTGTAAGTAAAATCTGACAAAACACACCTGAAATTACTTTACAAATGTAATAAAGAAATAAGCTGTATCTAAATTAATGACAACAATAACAAGCAACATATAAATCAGGAACATCTTATGTTGAAAAACAATTCATATCCAAAAACAGAATATCAAAAGATCATTTGAAGGACTGTTATATTATCACAGGTCGTCTAAACATTTAGTCCTGGTTTTTAAGATTGTTTTGTGCTTTTTATTGTTATGGTTTTTTACAAACTTGGTTTCCCGTCACACACGGATTGTGCAATATTTTAAGTATTCTTTTAAGACTTTTTAAAATGTTTTTCCCAAGGGTTTCTGTTGTTGTACTATTTACTACGGAGTCCACATGTTACGTTGTAAACTGGAACTTGACGGGTTTGTGGGAATAATACAACCACCAGGCACTAAGTCTAGATTTTTGAATATACTTTTACGTGTAACAGTTGCTCATGTACCAAGGGAAGTTGCAGCTAAAGCCAAACCTGAAGTGGAACTTTACACAGTTAATATAATCTAAAATTAACTCATTCTGTTTGGCAAATGACCCTAACACTGTTTCTATTATTAAACATTGTGTTATGATTTATTGACTCAGACTCGAGGACTACATTCTAGGTCTCAACATAGCATAGAGCCCCCCGAGCCAGAGGCCTTTGTTGGCTCTGTTTTCGCCCCCTTCGGGCCTGAATACCCCACAGATACTAGAGCACTGACACACCAGATGTCAGCTTGTGCCAGTGACTTGAAGACCTTTCCAGGCTTCATGAAGATCTTTGCCCAGTGGGCGAGAGACACAGAGAGTGACAGGAGAAAAGGAGAGAGAGAGAGCGATGACTCTTGGCAACTGTCTTCTCTCTGACTTTGTTGCTGACTGTGTTGATTTTCCAGTGTTTTTGCTGTGTATACTACGCGCTGAACTTCCCAGAAATGAGGCTGAAGCAGGACCGGCAGCAGAGCGGAAATACCTCACACCGCGCTGAAAACACGCACGGCTTATTTCACGTGCCTTTAAATACCGATTAAAGACAGAGTGATGACTGTGTTTTGAGGTTAATATCACTTAATCAAGTACTTTTACTCACGTACTAGAGTTGACTACAAATATAAGGTACTTTACTTCTACTCCACCACATCTCAGAGGCAAACATTGTACTTTTGACTGCACTACATTTGTCTGACAGCTTTAGTTTTCAGATCATCCCCCTCCTGTTCAAGATGTGTTCATTTTGAATGTTTGATGAACTGTTTCCTTTATGGGCTGAGTTTCAAATTCTCCTCCTTCTAAATCTAAATAAAGTCTTTAAAAACCCTCTTGTAAAATACGTCGTCACGAGGCTGAAAACAGGCCTGTTTCTCTGAGCTCATGAAAAGTTGACTTTTCACAGATACGTGGTTCTCACAGGACAGACGACAATCTTCTAGAATATGACGCATCGATGTAGATTAAACCACCGACGGTTTATAAAGTCGATCAAATGAGTCAACGTTAAACGTGGAGCTGTAAAAATGAATCAGAGACATCAGATATAATAAGAAAACACTGACAGGAACCGTTTTTACGGAACAATACTTATATACTTTAACTTAAGGAAGGGATCTGAATATTTTTCCATTGTCTCTGTTATTCGGATGACTGTCCACTGGGTTCTTTAATTTGTATAATCAAAGAAGGAATACGTTCAAAGTCAAGTGCTGCGTCTCATTAAGTCATCAGTGCAGACTGATGAGTTGTTGTCCCTCTTGGAAGCCCACTTCATGAATCCATATGTTCTCTTTTAGTACAACAACCCTCAGCTGAATGAATCCGGTCACACTTTGTTCCACTTCACTCCGTCTCACATCCCACACAGACGACGGCGTTGACGCTCAGAAACAGACACAAGAGGAACGGGTCCAGTTTTCTGGAGATCACTTGAGTCTGAATTTCCATTGAGCTTCTTTCCGCCCGTCAGTCTGAGGCTGACGAAAACTACCAGTTGTGAGGAGGATGCTGTGTAATCTCAGTGATCATTGTTAATGGCCTGTCTACAAAAACGCTTGCGCTTTTGTGTCTTTGAAGGAAGAGAATGTGTGGGCTGAGATTTTCCTGAATTACAACAAGAGTGGCTGACTAACAAAAGGTCACGGCTGCATGTACAGTGGTAAAATTGCCAACGCGTCAGACGAAATGACAAAATACAATGTTAGTATTTCCTTTTCAAAGCGTCTGACACCTCTACCAGCAGGTCGTTGTTATTATTAGTGACCTGCCACTGCTGTTCTTCATGTTCGGTACAATTTTAATCACAAACATCTTGGTTCGGAAACACATAACAATCTTCCGACTCTTGCACAAATCCCCCCCCCCCAATTTTTTTCCTACTTCACAAAAGATCTACTAATGAGGCCTGTATATAGACAGGCGACCAATTGAAAGGACAAACCAACATGGGTCTTTTGTCCCTAATGTCAGAATGATCAGTTTTCCTAAAGTAGGACCTAACGTGTACAAATCACAGCATTTTGTGACGATGTCATGTTAGGGTTTGATTGGATTTTAGGCATAAAAATGATTTGGTTTAAGGTTAGATCATGGTTGGGGTTAAACTTAGTGCACACAAAGAAATATTTTTAAGAATTATGTATTGTAATTGCATGTAAAATGTCAATCAGTTTTGAAGCCAGTCTGGCCGTCGCTATATTGGCTTTTTGGAGCCGAAAGTGACCATATTTGGACAAAAGGGGCGGAGCTGCAGGAGTCACGGGTGAGCTGTAACAAAGTTATTGGACGGTGTAAGTGTAAGTTATTACCCACAAATACAGTCGAGCTGTTTGTCAGGAAAAAAACACTTTTAATTCAATACACAGAATTCTTTTTATTAACAGGAAAAACAGAAAAACATCCGTATTAGTGTGGACAGGACATAAAACATCGGCTTCATTTTGGAGCTGAGGTCCTGGCCCCTGTTATACAACCTGTTTTCACAATCGTATTTTAAGTCTCCCGTAGTCTGAGCCCAGCTTCACGCATTTTATGTTGTTTTTTTTCCTTTTGGTTTGTCGTCCTGCGAGTTTCCAGTTTAACTGATACTGATTGACACAGTCGGATCCGGTGTTCCCTAATCAGATATGTCAAATATGTTTCTGCTGTGATCAGACATTATGAATTGTAGTTACATAAGCCTGTATCCACACACACACAGTGTTTCTTCTGTGCTGCTGCAGCGACCTGCGGAGGCAGAGCACTCTCCTCAGACGCCGTCTTCCGGCAGGACTGTAGTCCTCACAGCTGACTCCATCATTCAGTCCCATGATGCCCTTGTCTGGCTCCAAGGGGCCGAGTGACTTCATCGTCACCCCCCTCTCCCCGCACTAATGGAGGCCCGGAGCTGGTGAAGGGGCCTTGTGAATAATTTAGGAGCTCTGGTGCACTTTATAACCTGGTCTGCAAGGCTAGCCGGGACATTCACCCTAAGTGCATTAGTATAATAGTCAGGGAGGAAACTAGCCTTTATTGACTAATATAATCAATAACTGTGCTTCTGTTCGCTGCTGCGTCCCTGGAGGGGGCTGTGTGTGTGGGAATATGGACCGAACTACCAGAAGACACTCGTGAGAATGATAAAAAAGCAACCTAAAAATAATTACGCTCTGAGGGAAATTGGTTTATCCCAGAATCTCGGTGAAACAATGAGCAGATGTTTGTCTGGAAAACAAACAGCTGATGAATAATCGGACTCATTTAATTCTTTAATCCTTTCCCGGTGATAAATTGAGGACTAAAGAGCAATTGTTTTTCATTTCCCCTCAGCAGGGACGGGCACAAATACATCAGAAAGTATCTTGTTACAAATTACAAATATATAAAATATAGCGTTTCCTCTGATATTTAATTACAGCTGTGGCACTTTGGACAATAACTCAAGTCTAGTCTTTGTCTTAGTCATGTTTAAAATCTGGCATCTGGACTCCGCTTAGTTTAGTTGTAGATCATATTAAAGTTAAATTAATTTAATTTAATTTTGCTGTGGTGGTGCGTCGATACTAATGAATACAGAGGAAACACAAAATACACAAAACACAAAATACTGGTGTTAGAAAATGGATTTGATTGAAATACAAGTAATTTGCATTCCGAAATTACAACCCAAAATAACAAATAGTTGGAAAAGGCCAATTAAAAAAAACATAGAGAGATATTAAAATGTACTTTGACTTGTTTTTCATTGTAGACACTATGAACACAACATATTTCAACTTCAATTGTAAATACACATCCATTCCTCACATTCAGGCTGCAATTTAGGACTAAAAATGAGTTGAAATAATGAAATGAAGTGATTTGAAACATGTGATTTGGTACAAATCTCCATCCAGGAAAGGTCTAGTCCTTTAGGAGAAAAGATGGGCCGAGGACCGACGGTTTGACGACAAATGTGTGGGAAAATTCTTGAAATGTTTAAAAACAATGTTCCTCAAAGAAAGATAAGAAGGGACTGATTGTTTTCATGACAGTGTGAATCTGATGTGTTCAATTCAGATCTGGTCCACTTCCACTCATGGTCCTGAATCAGATACAGATCTGGTCTTTTGTAACGTGACCTCAGTCTGAACAGTCAGATCAGAATTCACGCCACGTTTACGTCACTATGGACTGAGATTTGTCACAACTCTGCACTGGAGGCAGTCACTCACAAACTATAAAGTAATGGAAATGAGCTGAGACTTAAACACGTTCAGCAGTAAAATGAATCAAAACCATCAGATATAATAGTGAAACACTGACAGGGACCGTTTTACTGCACAATGACTATTTGATAATAAAAGCGAGGTTCTGCATAACTTGTAGTCCAGTATTTTCACATTATTTTCACTTTTACCAAAGGAAACGATCTGAGCGATCAGCTGGCTCGGTTCAGAACCATGACCGGTTCACATCGAATCTGTCACGTTTTAAAAACTAATGTGAACCGATCATAGACTGTGCATATTAGTGGACGGAGGAACCGCGACGTCACCGCTTTGAAGCCGTCCCCATGGTGGGTTTTTGGAGCCGGACGTGACCATATTTGGGCAAAAGGGGCGGAGCGTAATTACACATTACTAGAGCTTGATATTTAGATCCAGATTTAGTGATTCATTACTTCATTATTCATTTATATATTTATGACTTTGACTTAGATGTTCAGTTCAACGTTAAAAATCCACTGTCGATCGACCTCTATTACACAATACTCAAAAGTAATTTAATATACATATACGTTAAATATATGTAATTAAAACTCTCCAGACATATGCACCGTGGCTCGTTTTAAGAGGGAAAGAGCTCTGATCAAATAAATTCGGTGTCGTTTTGGAGAGCGATGTGATGAACGGCGTTAATTCTCCGAGGCTTCTTGAGTGACATGAGAGTCCTCTGCAAAGCGTTGGATCAGAGGAGGAGCTCACCTTCAGGAGCTGGAAGCTGCAGGGAAAAAAATGACTCCATTTTAATTTACCAAAGTGCTTAGTGAGCAGCAAACACAGAAAACAGTGTTATGAGCAAAGAGAGAAATAAACAACACAGAAAGGAGCACGTGTTACAGTTTCATCTGAAAATAAAAACCTTACACATAATGCCATCAAATGGATTACTGCGCTTTTGTTTTTTAATTTTTATGTTTTTTGTCTCATTATGTGAGATTTGTTTTTGTTTGTTTTTAGCAAGTACCTGCAAACACAAAGACTTACAATAATCAGAGGAGGTAAAAGTACACAAATCAGTCGTGAATGTCGTTTTCATCATGTTACGTTTGGCGTGGGTTCACCAAGGGGTCGTCTTTTCTGTTTATTGTTTCATCCATTCAGGTTGAAATCAGTCTTGATGTGAAGACCCACAATGATCCAAATACAGAATGTAAGGAGTAGAAAGTACTGATAGTTCTGTTACCGTACTTAAGTACAGCGACGAAGTACTTGTACTTTGTTATTTCCCATCTCTGCCAATAATACAACATTTTAATGTTTTATTTGAGCCAAATTAGACGCGATATTTACAACAGATTTTCATTTAAAAAAAAAGGTCTTTACAGTTGTTTTGTACAATGGTGTGTATTTAGTGTGAAATCTTTAGGGATGCAAATAATCATCCATTAATTCAATTAAAGTTTCAATGAGTAAGATTTACAGAAATGGAATATAATTGTCATGATTATGTTTTTATTAAAGGGGACATATTTAAAGTGTCAGCTCTAATTATCTCACAGATCATTCATGTCTGTATATTTGTGATTTTCAAGCTGTTTCAGTGTCTGTCGCATTAACTGCAAATGAGCTGCTGTTGACCACGCCTCTTTCCTGCCGGTGCCATGGATACCATCACGTAGACACACTGCTAGGGTGCCAGGATGGTTTTGGTGGTTCTGGTCGGTCTGGTGGTCCTGGCCGACCGGCTTAGTTCGGTGACTATAGATGTGACGTCACAAATAAACAGAAATCCAAACACGTCGTTTCAGACTCAGTTTTCTGAAAGATGTCTCTTTAACTTTCTCTGTCGAGGCCTGTTTTATAATTGAAAAAGACATGAAAACCTTATTTGTCCCCTTTAATGTGTCTAACCTGAAATAAGACTTGTTTTTTTAACCTAGAACTGATAATAACAAAAAGCGTCAAAACAACAGTCCACTGGGGATCAACTCAAACTATTAGATCCAGGAAAAGTCTTTTAGTTACTTTTGATGTTTTCCACATTGGTTTTACGTTCATTTGACTTAGGTGGAGTCCAAAATGGCTCAGGTGATGCAGCGAAGCCTTACTGTGGTAAGAAAAACCCTGTGAGTGCTACATACTGTTGTGTTTAATTCTCTAAAATGTCACAAAAGCAATAAAAAGTCATGTATTATTATACTGTTAAGACTGTATTTGATAAATAAACCAAATCCTGAATATATTTAGATTATGATATGATACTAAAAAGAACAGTGTTTGGTGTTTGTGTCGACTACCAAAATTTAGTGTTGGAATCATCTGCTGAAAATGTCCAAACTAAATCATGTTTTTATTGTGGATCCAGGCTGGACGTGTTCGGGTTAGAGGCAGCGGAGGTGTCACGGCCCAGCGGTGGACGGTCTCTGTCAATCTCTGCGTGGCATGCAGACAACAAAAAGAGATGGCCAAGTGACCCCAGAGGTTGATTTACGATGCGTCAGCAGGAGCAGCAGTGTCTCCACTCCCCTCCTCCCTGAACGCTGAGCATTCATCACATCTGCCAGACCGCCTGACTCACCAAACAGGTCAGATTACAAGAGACTGGAGATACCAGGGGACATCTGCTGGGGGTTCGTACAGTACTTACATTAAACACCGAAGGGTCAGTCCATGTGAGATCACAGGAGGCCTCCCGACTCACCATCTCCCATTTACTTCATACTTTCAGAAGATAATGTTATTAGTCCTAGTAAACACCATACACAATCTCAGCCTTATATCTTCATTCGTTTTTTGAGAAATCGGGGCTTTGAAAATGGGTCGTGACGCTTATTTTACTGTAAAAACCAGCGGTTCTGAAAAATATCCTGAGTTCAAGAAGTCATTACTCTTGAACTATTCATGATAGATGCCTGACATGTTCAGGAGTTGTTCTAAGCTACAAGTTGAGTTAAGACCCACAGTCGCATATTTGTCAAATTATAGCTTACTGAAAACTGAAAACTAAAAAATCGCTTGTGCTTCGGAGCAATTTAGTCCCGGTGTATCTTCACATTAAAGAACATCAGGTCTTCTCATGTTGTAGACCCAAGTATTTTTCTAAAAGAACTACAGTTTCCGACAGTTTTCCTTTTTCAAACATATATTGCTCATGTATGACAAGGTCGACCATAAAAACAATTCCATCACCAGAAATAGCATGTCTGCATTAATATATGCACAAAATATGAAGTTAATCAGTTTAACCAAACTATATTTATTATTATAAGTACATGGAGGAAAAAAAGGGACGTCAGGTGACATTAAATAGAGACAAACCTTAGACGGAGGTAGTTGGGGACGGACGTGGAGGAATATCCAACTCTGTGGACTTTTCTTTGTGTCCCGTTTCAAGCCGAAGCTAAATGCTGCGTTTATTTTTGTAACATTCATCGTGTAACTTTATTATTTTAGCTCTAACCATGACATATTTTCCTAACCCGGACCAGACCAAACCGAACCAAACCTTAACCGTGACATTGACACAGCATCAAAGCAACAGTTACGTAGTACGTTTTGTTACGTTATCGTGTCATTTGTGGAGTGATTTGAAATCTACTTATTCTGTTGCTAAATCTTGTTTTTCTTCTTCGTTGGTTTTATTGGCGGTTGGCATCCAACTTTAAGGAGCATTACTGCCACCTACTGGACTGGAGTGTACGACAGTAGACGGCAGCACAATGACACTTAAATCTACTTAATCTGTCAAGTATAACTGTAAGAAATGCAAGTTTGTTTTCTCCTGCTCCCTTTGTTCTTCTAAACTCAACAAAAACATCTCATCGTGTCCTCGGACAAATAGTGACTTTGAAGTTCTGTTCTTGCTCTGAAGTTTTGATGTTTGAGAAATGGACGGTTGGTGCGTATAAATAAAACGATTTTTCTTAATCAACGCATTTCAGTTAGTCTTTTGTGATGCGTATTTACTGTGTATGTCGTGTATCGCGAGGACGATGGAAATACGATTTATCGCCAGCACTACTTTATGATTTTACTTTTCCAACAGATGTTTTAAACTGGCCGATTAAGAACTGAAAATTCCTACAAACATACATTTAACACTAACCATTAATGTTCTTTTTTGCCAAGCGACGTAACAGAAACACAAACAGTGAAAGTGTCTCACTTCTGTAGCAGTAAAGAAATGCAGTTTTGTCTTTGAGTAATGAAAGAGTTACTCATATGGAAATGTTTTCTCCTCTCTGGGTCACTGAACTCCATCGTATCCACCAGTAACGGCTGCGTGTCTTCATTGTCCTACACGGTGGCAGTGACAGATTGACAGCAATCAGTGAGAAGGACATGTTTAATATTTCCCATCGCTCTCGTCTCCCATCGCTGGTTTTGAAGCCAAATCTGCATCGTGGTGTTTGGATTTAATAAAGCTGCAGTATATGCCACGAGCCGATGTGGCCTCATTTTCAACAAAGTCAAATTAATTTAAAGGTTATGAAGAAGAAAAAATATGTGGGGAGTGCTGCACTGGGTCAAAAATATTAAACCAGCACGATAAAACTAAAAATCAGGTGTTTGTCAAAGTCACATGACTGGTGTCACATGGTGACAACTTGATGAGTTTTATACAGAGCGCCTGTTTTCATTGCAGTTTTACACCCTGTAAAACTCGGACACCTCAGACTGGGGATGCACCGATACACCTGAGACCAAGTCATGACCAAGACCAGAGAGTATCGAGATCGAGTCAAGACCAAGACCAGACTAGATACGCAACGAGGGCATTACGGTAACAGCTTTTTCAAATATTCCAGATTGATAAGGTATGAGGGGTGAGACGATTCCTGTTTCCGGTGAGTTGTAGAACGAGGCAGGATGTGGAAGGAAGAATCAAGAATTGGCAAAAAGTTTTACACCTAAAAGGACCAAAGTAATGATGTTAAATAAATCAGAAAGTGTGTCAAGAATTGAATGATATCAATGCAGTTGTGGTCTTGACTGGTCTTTAAATACAATCCCGAGTCCTCTTTGTCTGAGAGCGAGGCCAGACCAAGACCAATTTCGAGTACGACATCATTAAGAACCACATTTTCAGTAACTGGGATACTGTTTTGTGTCCGTAAACACAATCACCGCATCCTGCACAAGCGAAGATATCAGCACGGAAAGGGATTCTGTTCAGGAACTGTTTCTATAAACGTTTTAAAAAATGAACAAATCACACTGTAGAAAGTCCTCGTAGAACATTAGCAGCTCATAAAGCAGCTTATAACACTTGTCACCACATAAAAAAGAGCAATGCACCGACAGAACTCCAATCACATCATAAAGCAGGTCTGTTCTCGTTATTACTGATCTCGTAAATCAAAACGCAAACATTGGCTCGGCTCCCTCAGAGTAAACAGTCTGGCATCAACGAGGCATCATTATGGAGCACAATCATGGAAGGTTAAAACACAGCAGGTTGCAACCAAACACCAGTCATATGTTGTGTATTTAGGTCCGGTACTGGAGGAAGTGTACTTTTTCTGCCTTTTCAAAACCTTTTTTTAAAGTTTTCAACAATTATTCCCAGTTAGGCCAGGTATAGGTGTACACTGACAATAAAGACATTCATAAAAGGAGCTGTCTCTCCCCACCCACCATCACGCCACATCGTCCAGAGTAGACACGCTGCGTCCAATCCAGAACCAAAGAGAAGGAAATAAACCGATAAAGTACAAGTAATAATAGAAAAGATACGTGTCAAGGGTAGAGTTAATGATGTTTGGGTATTATGAAAGGATCGAGTCTTAAGGAATTTCTTCTGAGAGCCAGTGACTGAAAACCGTAGCATTTCCATTTTGAAGCAGGACATTCTACTTGAAACCCACGGGCAGCATCCTTCCATTAGTGTAAGACTGGCTGAGAGCGAGCTGTTACACGAGGGCCGTCTCTATCAGTCATGTCCAGTAGAACCATCACAGGGTCGGGATCTAGATTTCCCTTTCAGATGTTGGATAGGGTATGAAACACATCTCTGCTTTTTAAAGTGTAGCTTTACCCCCGTTTTGAGTCTTACTCCAGCTACTGCATGGTAGTGCAGTCATGCATGAAGTCAGACAGAGGCCGAGAGTGTAGTGATTAGAGTGTGGATGTCCAGGTGTAGATGCGAGACAGGAGTAGTTCAAGTACATCCGTACGACTGACAATCAGAAACCTGCAGAACCATATGAGGCTCTGACAGGGTTCATTAGAGTTTTTGTTCTGAGTTTACCACCTGAGAAAGGCCCACCTAAAAGAATCAATATCCATTTAAATGTAGGCAATATTTAGTATTTTGTTGTCTTACAGTCCTTTCCCACGGGGAACTGAAGCCTCTTAAACCAACCAGACTCACTGACAAAAACAGCCATTCTGCAGCCTGTGTTGTGTCGCTGACGTGTTTTAATACGTCATTTCAGATTAAAACCGACAAAAAAATGTACCGATCGAGCTGCGCTTTTCCCAAGCAAAATCACTGCCCTCGTGTGAGTCCGGTGGTTCAGAAAGGAAGCAATATAACGGCTTCAGTTCGACCCGTCGGAAAATGAACGAGGAAGGACAGGTGGACTGAACAATCCTGAACGATCCTCTGCTCCTTCGTAGATATAAACGGCTCATTCTACGGTATTGAAAACACAACGATTCTCATTGTCTGGCGATTATACTGAGAAGGTAATTATGAATAACCTCCTGAGACACAGATGTGGATAAAAGAATCAAGTTGCTTTTGCAAAATGCTGTTTATTTATTTTTTATCAAATGTCCATTGACGAGTCTTGCTTTATCAGATTGTAAGAATTTTGATGTAATTATGTTCATATTAATATGAATATTATAAAGATTCTTTTTATTTCGTCCAATGAACATCTCAACACCGAAGCATAACTATAACAAGACCCTTATATTTTAGAGACAATTTGACAATCAACAACAGAAACGGAATATCTGCAAACGACTGATCGCTTGCTTCTCCATTTGCCAAAAAACGTGCTGTCATTTCCACTGTTTTGAACAGGAACTCCATGTTCTCGTCACTCGAAAGCCCAAGATGGCGTCGTGACCGTACCGTAGAATTCAAATAGATTGAACGATGCTTGACCTAGAGGTCTTGAACTCATGTCCTCCACAGGGGCCTTAGGAGGATATTAGATTCCATTTCTACAGTTTGATCCTCCTAAATCCCCCTAAATCCTGCACACTGGACCTTGAAAGAAAACCCTCTGCCCTCCTGGCTACGACGGTTCAGTAAACACTTAAGACGAACCCCCAATGTTAAGGAGAAGATGACTTCCTGTTCAGTCCTCAAACACAGACAACTTAAGGTGGTCTGGAGAAAATGCGCTTCACACCTGTCTGAAGCACTCCAGTGTTCAGGCCACAATGGACGCCTTTCTTCCCTTTGTGTGACACCGAGCGTCAAAGGGCAGCAAAGTTCAGGAAGCACATGAGTTTTATTTTAAAATCTATAAATTGTGAAAATGAATGCCCCTGTGTTTATTTGTGTTTCACTCCACTCAAGCCCAGAGGCCTGAGTCTGCCCGCCAGCTGCCTGCCCATAAGCACCGCACACAAACCCTCCCAGCGCTGCCACGGGCCGGCTGTTTGTTTGACTTTGTCATTATTGAATCGAGCCACGCAGACTGGTCGGACGCGAGACGAGAATGGGCATTGACTCATTTTGAAGGGTGCACTTGTTAAATCTACCATCTACGACGATGTTTAGACTGAGATGGAGTTCCAAACTTTTGACTCTGGTCTTGGACGATCGCTTTGTGGGTGAGATCTGTGCCGCTGAAATGACTTCGAGGTCTGAAGCCAAGCTTTGCATTCTTTGTGGACCTCAGTGCTGACTCGCAAATTCATTTAATGGGGAGAACTTGAATAAACATGGAAAAGGACGCAAGCATTTGTGCTTTAAGGTCATTGAAATGTGCACGAATATATAAACACACACAGTCAAGTCACCGAATGTGTGTTTGGTGTTAATCTAGAACATGTAAGACCTTTAAATGTTTGTAATACGACTCTAGAGCACTGTGATTTAAAGGGTCGGTTCAAATTAAATAGCTTTGATTTTATTTGCATATGTTTAATTTATTTTGTCAATTGAATCAGATTTAGCAGATTTGAGCATTTAAAAATCAACAAGATAGCTGTTTGTGATGCACGCAGCCCTGTCAAGACCAGCTAATGGTCAATTAACTCATAATGAACTTAAGATCCACAGTGCTTTGTATTATTAGGTATCGTTGGTTTCTCGAGGCGTTCTGCCCTTGGACAGGTTTCTGTCTGAGGACTCCTCTGTTATCATTTACCACGTGATCTGCTCCAGTGGGAACCTGCAGGACTGAAAAATTAGGCCAACAGCGAAGAGCCAAAACCCACAGTTCCTCAAATGTCCACTTGAGGCTCCAAAAGTGAGTCAATCCCCATCGACCCTCATGCTGAAATGTCCAACTTCAGCCTGGTGCAAAAAACAGTGTTGGTCTCTGTAGCTAATTAACTCATTCTGTGTCTTGTGAATTGTTTCTTTCATTGAGAAACAATACGTG
>JAPQRN010000005.1:1715065-1752894 GCA_037367275.1 Coranthus polyacanthus
AACAGTGTTGGTCTCTGTAGCTAATTAACTCATTCTGTGTCTTGTGAATTGTTTCTTTCATTGAGAAACAATACGTGACAAGCGTTGGATTGTCAGTCCTACTAAACTAATAGGGAACGGGATCTAGTTTTGAATCAGACCAGTTTGCAGAAGGTTTTCCAGGCCACTGAGGCATTTTTTAGTCTGATGGTGCTTCTATTCTAATTATTAGTGGAATATTAGGGTCCATGTAAATACAGCTGATGATTTTTTTTTGAGTTGATGAGTTAATTTCTGTAATTTGTTTGGGCTCTGTATTGGACGTACTTCAGATATATTGGAGGTGGAAGCTGAAATATCAGAGGCAGATCTAAAAGTCTGCTCATAAAACCAATCTCTCAAAGCTAATGGCTTGGTACTGCTCCAATATCTCCGATACCAGGACCGATACTGATACCTTAGATTCGATACCGGTTCCTGAACGATCCACCAATTTTCCATTTTAACAAAAAGAAAATTACATTGCACATTATGCTGTAAATCTTTAGTTTTATTTTCCAGCCCATTTGCTTTATAATACACTCAAATATAAACACTTTACTTCTCAAAGCAGTTTTACTCCTTAGTATTAGTAATTCGGTCGGTGTTATAAAAGTACCGCTGCTCTTCACCTAGTTCTACTTAAGGCAGGGTTAAAAAACACTGGACTAACCCTTTATAGTTCCATGGTAAAGGACTCTCGGAGATGTGATGTTTCAGCCGCTTCAGTTCAGTTCAGTCTTGTCTTGTCCTGCTCCATTTTCCGTCATAATAACTGTCACGGAGCTGAGGCGTCGTCAGAAAGGCCACATAGTGTTCAGGCAGCTGTACGCTTTGGAGCCCCGCACAGGAGGAATCCGTCTTGTAAAGTGATCCGGCCGCCCAGTCATGACCTCAGCCTCCAAGAATGAACGCTCACTGTGATCTGTGGGTTTAAAAGCCCGGCTTTCCAGGATCACGGAGACTCATTATCACATGTCTCTGTGGAAAACAACAGAGGAAGCAGAGCTGGAGGACGAAACGGTGTCAGCGTTACTGTCTATGTGTCGTTATGGAGACAGATGGTTTTAGGTTAGTCTGGTCTCACATACATTTATTATCTAACATCTCTTCTTTGATGCAATTCTGAGGCACTTTACTCGAGTATTCCTATTATTATTTTATTTCACCGTATTTCCTCAAACAGTGGCCGGATCCTTTATTTACTTCACCTGCAGAAGGTCTTTATTTGACGCAGGTCTTCATTTCTAACTCCCTCTGGTTAATTGGTCATATTCAGTACGAGGCCCAGTTTTGATCCGCTCCGGTTTGTGCCGTTAGAACAAACTCAGCACTTCCTTAACCGTTTCAAATTAAAAGCCCCGTAGTGTTTCAGTGGACAGAAACCGTTCGTGTCTTAACAGGGGTTTTATTGTGAAAGCGTTGCCATCTTGTGGTTCTTGTCCATTACTACAAACTACAGTGTGACTGAGATATTAAAACAAACGTACCTGCAGCGACTGGACAATGACACTAGAGATTTTATCAGCGGTATGAGCAGGAAATGTTGACTTTGAGGGAAAATAACTCAAAACATAAAATTCACACTTTTTACAGTTTGATGTGTCAGTAATCCATATTTATTTATTACTTGACTTAGTTCAGTTATTCAGTTTCTAAAGAGGTCATTAGGTGATAACGGCTGATTATCCACTTATCAGGTTTTTTCTCCTCCAAAAATGTTAAAATCCACCGTCAGCCCTATATTCATATTGTCACTGTAACCGAGCAAAGAATTTGTACCTTTACAGTATAGTGTGGTATTAATACTTCTGATGAAGTAAAGGATGTGAGGACTTCTCCTTCTTCTGTCGACATGGTTTTCAAAGCGTGGTTTGGCTTCCCTGTCCTCACAGGACGCAGAAAGCAGCAGTGCTCGTTTTATGTGGAACTTTTCTCCTCATATTTCGCCCTCTGAGCCTGAACTACAATAAACCCCAAACTCTCGCCGTGCCAGATAATGTTTTTCCCCGTTCAGCAGCACATGATTTGTAGTGCGAGCCCGTACGCCAACAGATGTAAGCAAGCTGTTATCCAGCAGGCCTTTATGGTCCTGATGATGTACACGGTGACTAACGCCGTGGACGCGGCAGGTGGTCTCGTTCCCCCGGGGGTTTGGTGGTGGTGGATGACGTGGGGGAGGTCGGTTCCCTCGGGGTCTCGGCTGTGAAAGGGTTAACGGGATAAGAGCTCTCACTGCACTCTGTCCATTAGCTTTAAATACTTGTGGCCTGATGTGATGTAATTGAAGCTGTTGAAGGTTCTTTGCTTCTGCTGCTTATGTGACATGATTTAATAGTAAGACGAGGGTTTTTACAGACATTTCAAACCCTTTCCATGACTTTTCAAGGACCAATAGTTAGGGGTGCGCTGATATCAGTATCAGTGTATAAGATATTTCAAAGCTGGCGGTGGCCGACATTTATCTCATGTATTATCTCGTTATGTTTTGTCCTGAGTTCACAGAGAAAGTGAATGTTATGTAGTTAAAAAGTGAGATATATTTTCTTCAGAAACAAGGTCAATTTGTCTGAGCTTTTGAACCATGAATAAAGGACCTGTTGACAGTTTTATATGGAAAAGGCGCAAAAATGATCAAGACAATGAAGTGAAGGACCACGTGTGGAGCAGCATCATTAGAAATCTAGACCATGAGGACGGTGACGTCCTTTACTCTGTATCAAAGTATTGTTTAGTAACATTTCCCTCTGAGATGTCATGGAGGATAAAGCTGCAGAAAATGGAAAGACCTTGAGTAAATGTAGGGCTTGTAGTTACATTCCACCACTGTAAATACATTTGGAAAATTAGTTTTCACCGACAGTAAAAAACATTTTGAATTATACAGAAAAACAGCAAGTGACATTTAGGAGGCGAAAAGCATCGCAATGTTTGGCATTTTATTAAAAAAATTGCTGAAATGAAAAGTGTCTAAAAATAACCAAGCAACTAGTGTTCAGTTAAAAACTCAAATCCATTGTTATAAAATGATACAACATATGATAAACTGAATACAGCTCTGAAACAACGGACTTTATCTTTGGACTAATACAGTGGTGGATCAGACCGTCGGCTGTCAGAGCTTTTTACAAGTCAGAGGATGGATGACGTTTAAACCACAGGAGTCGGGAACAAGATCAAGATCTGAGTTTGCAAAATGTGTAAAGATGGACAGAATGACAAGAAAAACAGATGCAGCGACTTCTGCCAAAACCCAAATATGACAAAGCCCATCTTGCTTGAGTTTACTTTGAATTCAGTGGGAGGTTTTGTCTGAAGAGTTTGTCGTTTAAAGTTCAGTTTACTTGTTGAGAATGCGGTTGTATTTGGCTCTTGGGATCAAGAAGCAGTGTAATTAGTACTTGAAGCTGCAGTCCTTGATCGTTTATCGTTACCGTCCAGCATATTGTAATTCAAGCGTTCTGAGAGAACAGACTCCTTACCTGTAGAAAATCTACCCTGTGACGCCCAGATTTCGTCCAATCACAGCCGTTTTCAGGCAGGTAGGTGGGTTAAATAAGTGATTGACAGATTCTGTCGGACGTGTCTCAACACGGAAACTTTGAAAAGTAGCTTCACTTTCCCATAACGGCATGAAACGTGTATTTGTATTTCTATTTAGTCTGTAGATTGGGACCCAGAAGAGAGCGCTGCACATGGTGGGGTGGATTTTTCCCCCTGATTTCAGCTCCTGCAGCTTTAAGTGTTCTGCTCTTTTAAAACTAGTACAAAATGGGTGATCTTGCACCAGGGTTAGGATTAATAAAGACTGCACTGAGAAAAAAAAAAAACAATTAAAATTCCTCACCTGTCAAAATGACAGTTCAAGACAAGACTAATGCAGCTAGAAACAATTGCAGGTTAAAGAGCTTCGTACAATAGACCTTTAAACAGTTAAGACATTTTAATTCATTCCACCTTTCCCAGTTTCTACAAGGTTTCCCCTCAGACATAAACAAGTGAATTCCTAAGTGCACAGGAACAAATGCAAGAGATTAAACTCCAGCTATGTGTTGAGGTTTACAACTAGGAAGAGCTATCGTAATGTTTTAAATCAAAACCCAGAGTCTAATCTGTGGAACAAACTCTCATCCCACCACAGGACATACCCAGAATGCTCTAGTGTCTCAATGAAACGAACACAGGTTTGACTCAACCCTAGTCAGACAGCAGCCTCTAGTGGTGATCACATGTCATGACAAGGGAGCAGATTTCTGGTCAAAAGCCATTTAATAGAACTTTAAGAACAAGATATTAAGAATGCAAAATCATTAAAAAGTATTGATGTATATTTTATACACTCACACAAGTTAAGAGTCATTAAACAATCCCATTAAAAAAGGCTGAACCTGTACACTAACCATTTTCTAAAGCATGCCACAAGTTAATACAAACTAAACTGATGAGCTCCAACATACAGTAAGTCTCCCAGTCGATGCAGAATCCCAGTTTTGGTTAGAAGACAGTATTGCACAATGTTGTCACCAATGCCAACTTAATCAGTATGTGGAGTAAATTTAGCTGTAGGATGGTGCATCTACAAAAAATTTAAAAAAAAAAATCTCCTGCAACTTGTGCCATACTTTGAAGTGGTCAGTGACTATACGATTGTAGAGTTAAGATGAAAAACCACTGACATGGTCCTTACTGTGCTGAACTTCGCAGTCACATTAAAAAAAGAGTTTAAATTATCTGTACAAAAGGAGAAAAAAAAAAAAAATCATTCAGCACATAGTGCTGAAGGGGGGGCAGCTCTCACTGGGTGAGCTGCTTCGCGAAGTCCTTCACCACCGAGGACTTGAGCTGCGAGATGGTGGCGATCCTCATCTGCTTCGAGGTGGAGTATTTTCCCTTGATGGCCTGCGAGAAGGAGACAGCGTTAGATCTAGTCTACTGGTCCGACTTTCAGAAACCAGAGTCATTCGGTTGTAACTCACCATGTGCTTGGTCAGCCCCTCGTTCACCTTCACAACATTCTTGGCAATGTGTGCCATCACAGGAATCAAGCTCTCTGCTGTGTAGTCCATGTAGTGCTGCAGTGTTGCATCCTAACCAGACAGTTCACAACATTCAGGACCCGAGACAACCAGGGATTCTGCGAGCTTTAAATGCTTGCATTTCCAGAACATGTCTTGAATTTGGTATAAAAGTGCTGCCAAGCTGTCAGTGAAAGACTCTAAGAGTTAATGTTTCAGCCATTTTAAAAACTGACACTTTCATAGCTTTGCCTACAAGTCTGTTTATATTTGTTTTAACTCTTTAGAGGAAGGTCGTACATCTGTTTTAACTGCCATCATGTTTAATGTCAGGTTGTGCGGCACCATTATGGCTTTTATCAGTAACTGAAGCTTTGTAACTCGTGTTCTTGTTTGTAGCAGATTAACGAAGCCAGACTCACCCATTCTCCAGCATCCAAGATCTTGAGGGTCAGAGCCAGAGCAGCACTTGCCACCATGGAGGGTGGGAAATGCACCATCTCATAGTCCACCATGGTGAGCTCCAGGAGGTACTTTGCCAGAGTGTGCTGCTCTGCAGTTACCTGAGAATTTAAAAGAGGTGTGGGCATTAGTGATTGTCTGAAAACCACACTTAATATAAGTGTTAATTCATTCTCATTAATCCATCCAAACCTCATAAATCTTTGAGGCCCGTCTGAGGAACTGGAGGGGAAGAGGGCGGCCCAGTTGGAACTTGAGCACTCGCAGGATCGTCATCTCCATGTCTCTGATCTGGGCAGTGGTGTAAGCCCGGTCTGTCACGTAGGCAAAGTCTGAGATCTCTGGAGGATACATCTCCTCGTATTTGGAAGCAAGGAACATGGCGGTCACACCGACCAGCTGCAGTTGCTTCTTGGGGACTGGGCGGTCCTGTGGTGAAGGGGGACAAACAAATCACATACAGATTGAATGGAAAGAAAGTTAGATTTATGGCTTAATGCCACTTGGAATTACATTTTTAGAGAAATAATTGAGTCAGGCTCATTTTCCTCAAACATTAACACAATACATCCTTGTTATAATCTGCAACAAGCTGACTAGATTTCTAGGCGTAAACTGACCTTTGTATGTAGGTGGTTTTATTTAAATCACATGCAAATGTGGGAAATTTCCTTCACTTGTATGATTGGGGTTCAGACAACTTAATTCTTCAAGACTTGATTTAACCTAAGAATAAGTGACAACCTTTCTAGTCAGTGCAGGTTAAATCAGTTAGTATGTGGTCAAACACATGTAGGGATTAGAGTGAAGTAGGTTATCAATTTACGTTTGCCTCCAAGTATCAACACATTACGTTTAAATCTTTCTAACAATTGGAAAAGTGGACTTAGGACAAACTTAATAAAGACAGTAGATAACTGCTACGCTTCATTTTGAGTCTTGATTGCCTGTTTACGGACTTGTAAGGCCTAATCTTTATATGATTAAATACAAGACATTAAGGACTGCAGACCATGGTTTAAATTTAGATGCTATGAATTTACAGAGGTTTTATGGACTAGACTCTTGAAAGATTGATGCAAGATGTCTGCTTTTAGACTAAAACATTCAGTGCCTTTAGTATTTTTAAGAATCTGCAGAGACAGTGCATGATGTTTACACAGCTCGATCTCAAATCCATGTCAGTGACAGTCACCTGAAGAAAGCGGTCAAGGATTCCCACTGTCATGTACATCGTCTCCTGCAGCAGACGGAACTTGAGGCTCACTTGCACCAGCCAGTCGACGAGGATGGCCCGCATGTTGCCCGTCACCTCTTGGCCCTGCAGGAAGGTGGGCCTGACGTTCTGCTCAGCCTGGAAGACGAAGAACAGGGTTAAACAAAATCCAAGCCCAGGTGAACCTTTAGATAGGTGGGTCAAAGAGACCTACCTCCAGCTGTCTGAGATACTTGTAGATGTCCTTCACGTATTCGCTGCAGAGCATGGGGTTGTTGTAGTCGTCCGCGTCCACGTCCCTGATGGCCGTGTGAAGCATGACGTCTGAAAACGCTTGGCAGAGGTCGGCAGGTTCGCAGCCCGAGGTCTCCATTGGAGTGGGAGACGCTGGTTCAGGCAGAACCTGAAGAGACGGGGGGGACACGACTTAGACCTGAGCCCCACATCATCCGGTAGTTTTATTAAAGTCAGTTTGGGGTTTACTCACCGGCACCTCTGGCTGTGCTTGAACTGGAGCAGGAACACTTTTGGGTTTGGGCTGTTCAACAACGGGCTTTTCAACTTTGGCAGCAACAACTTGTCTTGTCGTCTTTTTAGTGGCCTCTGTCTTGACATTCTATTTAGAAAAGAAAAAGTTCAGTAACATTGACAGAATTGTCTTTCCACAAAACAAGCTTTACTTGTTCTCAGGACTTAAAGCTCTTTGCCAGTGGTTCAAAACTTAATGTTGGTGTTTGTGTGAGAGATAAGTTGGTCTTTTAGAAAACCCAGTATTTTAGACAGATTAATTAAATATACGTATACAATCTCATATCCCCACTTATGTTCAGTTGAGGAGGCATTTTGATTAAGACAATGATTAAGCCAAGTTTAATCACAGCTGCTTTACGGAGTAAGTCCTTAATTCAAGCTGCATTTTCAATCCAGTGAGAATTCCTGCAGGACAACGTACCGTCCCGTCTGCACAAAACCGACTAGTTAACTTTGAAGAGCTTAGAGCAATTCTTTGCCTTAGATAAACGTGGAGTTCAACATCTTTACACCAAGTTACGGTGTTCAAGGATGTGGATAAAGTGTTTTTTTTTTGTTTTTTTTTTTTACATGCAAAATTAGATTCTTGGTTCATCTTCTATGCAAAAAAGCAAGTGCTTATGGACCATTGGCAACCATTTTAGCGCTAGATTTAACTTTGTTCAGCCTGCATTGAGGTATTTCTTGTATGTAATCATCTTTTTAAATACACTTGCGCTCAGACTGAACAGAGCACAGCATGGAGTTACGTACAGAGAGATGTTCTGTCCCGTCTGCACAAGACAGGGGCAATTGAGCAGTTTGAGTTCTGATGATTTTAGCTTTGACAAACGGATTTGCCAAGTTACATTATTCAAAGGAACAAAAAGTAGCTCTTCTGGTTCCACTTACTAATATGGACATTTTTTCTTCATCTTCAATGCAAATAAACCAAATATCCAGGCTTTTGAAGCACTGGATAAAAGCTTTTTGGACAACTAGTATTTTAGAGAAGGCCCAGTTAGCTTCAGTTTTGTTTGCTGAGCCGTTGGCATGCATCCTGAGACACTAGCGTGCAACTGTTCCTCGGTTTAGTACACTTGTGGAGAGGATTTACTGAACACAGCGTGTATTTAACTCCAGTGATATTTCGCGCAGGGCGGTGTACCATGTTATCTGAATAAAAAGGACTAGTTTAATAGTTTATTTTAACTTTGGAGCGAGTTTGACTTCAGACAGAAGCTTTCCAGTTTGCGCTTCTTTCGTTAATGGAACTTGGACCATTCAGTACATCATATTTGTACCTTTTTCTGTACTTCCTTGTTGAGTGCGATGTTTCCAATCTCACCCAGTGCAGCTCGGGGCTTCAGTGTGGGCCCGGCGGCCGAGCAGGCCTTTCCGCCCAGGTCGGACCGGGTGGAGGCCAGGCGGTTCTGCAGAAATAAAGACACCCCGGTCACAGCTGGACTGCATTTCATTAGCCGTAAGTGAAATTAAAAACGCCACGTTTGTTCGTGTTGCGATAATAGAACTGATGCACGAGAGCACAGCCGGGGTTCGACGCACGAGGACATTTACCATTACTTATTCAAAAGCGTCCAAAATACAAAGCACGAAGTTGTTGTTACACGTGCTTGCTATCGCATATAAAAGTCACCTTAAATATGTGAAAGGATTAAAGTACTCACTCTGGTTACTCGGAGAGCCATTTTAAATCGTGCGCTGCTTCAACAAACAGTCGGAGACTCGTAATGGAGACGGAGGAGGACGTGCAGGTTAAAGCCTCGGCGTCTAAGTTTAAATCCTCGCTCGCTGCGTTCTGATTGGCTGTCGCCTGGATGCCGCTGGCGTCGGATTGGTCGAGCGCAGCTGCTTCAAATGCGTTCCCCGGACAACCGGCGATCACGTGGTTTGGACCTTCTTTTTTTTTCTCACTTCCTTTTCCTGTTGTTTTTTTTTTTATTGACTAAAAGTGAAGAAGAAGCGACGAATTGTCAAAGAGTGAGTAAAATAGAACAATAAAAACAACACGATGTAACAAAATAAATACATCTAAAAATAACTCAGTAGAAAATAGGTCAACAATCATGCAGTGTCAACAGCCTTTTTGTTTTTTGATTGTTTCATGTTTACCACTCCACCATACATTCATTTATTTTTAAACACGTGAAAGGTGGTTTTGTTTTGTTCAAATACATTTACATTTATGAATGTAATAATAAAGTAATAGCAAAAAAAACTCAACTCAAATAGCACATTTTCCAGCCAAAGCTCAAATGTAAAGAGTTTTTAATCCAACATAAACCCACTGATATCTTCCCACAGTTTCTATGGTATGGAACAGATGAATTACAGTCTCAGCATGGGAACAGCAGAAGGGACAGGTTGCTTATTCATCGCACTTTCTTATATTTAAACATTTTTTTAGTCTCTTTCCAGAACATTTCACGCTATTTCAATGTAATTTGTAACAAGTTTATTTGTTAGCATAAACCCCATGAGATCTCGTTCTTGATGGATTTATTTTAGTATTTATTTAGGTATTGATTTTGATTTTAAGTTATTGTTAGTATATTGGCCTGTAAAACCCCGCAGTGAAAGACTTTCCTCTTTTGTTTTTGTTGCTTGCTGTAAAGCACTTTGTAAGATTTAGTTCTGAAAAGCGCTTTATAAATAAACTTTACTCACTTTTATGGGGTTACGGAAAGCATTTGAAGGTTATATACAGTTGAGAGGGTAAAAAAATATTTGACTACAGATACAGAACACATGCTTTTAATGGAATGAATATCATAAACATATGTTTGTATGTAAAAAGTAACACATAACTAGGGTATAAGTGTAAAATAAATGTAGTAAAAAACATTTGCCTCTGAGATGTAATGGAGTATAAAATGTAACGTACAAGTACCTCAGATTTGTACAGTACTTGCGTAAAAATACTTCTCTGAAACCTTTCGTGGCTTCACTCCAAAACTTTCAAAATCAGAGCATCAGAATTTCCGTGACGTCCGCCGGAAAACAGGGGACGCAAACGCAGCACGTAAAACAAAACAGATGCCACCTCAAATCAGCGACAGACAGAGGACGGAGTTAGTCACCAGCAGCACCCTCCTGGTCGGTGTGTGGAGTCAACAGCTGCGGGGAAACACTGGAAGGAAGGGCAGCAGAAGACCTCCACCTAGACGGCCCTAGTTAGTGAGTTAGCTCCGAGATTAGAAACCTGGTTAGTCCGAAAAGAAGTGCCTTCGAACACCGACGTTTCTCTGGCACAGGAGGTGAGTTCACCGACTAAACCACAGCTGAAATGGCCGCTTTGCAAGTTTCGAGAGTCTACAATTGACAAATCTTAAAGTTACGTTTAAAGTGATAAGATCGAGTAATGCTAGCTAGCGTTAATTCAGCTAGCGAGGATTTAAGAAGTGTGTTGTTTGCTAACACGTGTCACCACAAAGTTTTCTTTTAGAGCTGCGACTTGCTTTTAAATATACCAACCGCATTTTGTCGCAACTTTATTGTTTTAAGCGTATTCTTTTTGTTTTTTACCCCGACTTTCCTTTAACTGGAGACAATTGCCGACTTGGCTAGTGTTAACATGTTAGCATCGACAGAAACAGACGCTACACAGCATTTTGTAGTTTTTAAGTTTACTTTTCCCGTCTGTTTAACAGTTCTTCGACTTCTTTATTCCGTAGTAATACCGGTAGTGTTGACTTGTAACTATTTGGGTCAACAAATCAAACAAAGGGAGACAAAGCAAAGAGGAAAACAGTGCCAGCTAATAGTTGTAGCTAGCACGCTAACATTAGCAGAATCACGGCCGTCGTGGCTAACTAGTGCTAGCATACAAGCACTTTTATCAAGTCTTAATGAGCCGTAGTGACATTTCTTTTAACCACATGCCTTTTAAACTTCAATCTAGACGTGATGATGCATATGATATTTAATGTGTGGTTCGATTTTTCGAGGGAAAAGACGCTAGCAGCAGCCGTTAGCTTGCTAGCATGACTCAGTGGATTTGTAGACGGTTGTGGCCTGGGGTTTGTCAGGAAAACAACATAAAATTGTAGCCCAGTTAAAAGTGATTTACGGGTTAAACACGCTGTTTGAAAAGTAGGTAGGTACGGGGTTAGATGTGTTTATCTTCGGGGTGGGTGTTATCCATGTAACGAGGCGGGTGTTGGCAAACTACTGGGATTCATGGAGAGATTTGGGCTTTTGTCTTGTGATAAACGTGTCTGGCTCTTCATGTGAAAACCAAGTGATGGGGTGAATTTGTGAAATTTGACATCAGGAGCCATAATGTTTCCGTGTGTTATTTAACAAAAATAAATCAACTTACATTAAGGCCACAAGAATATGGACACCCCTGTTGTTATACTTGGTGTGAAGCTGTGCTGATTGTTACTGTTGGGACTATGTGATGTGACCAAAATCTCATGTCCCAATTCATGTATTTTCATATTCAAATAACAAACGTCATGATTTAGCACATTGTCTGTGAATTCGGTGAATGGGTATCAGTCGACCACACCGTAATGCCTATTTCTTAATTAATTTTGAATGATTTACTCAATAAATTAAATGTACTCACTCATACACAATATGAAATATTACTGGTAAACTCAGCTCAAGTATGTTTGCAAACAAAATAGAGGCGTAAAATGTGAATATGGTCAAAATATCAACATCAAACTTCTAAAACTCTTTTGAATTACAGTCGTAGTATAGTTCATTTTTGTTTGAAAATGAACACAGGCCTAATGTAAATGGTATATAAAATATGTAAACGTGGAATTGTAGCAGCAGAATGAGTCTTGTAACTTGGGCAACAGTTTTATGGTCATTAGCCTGTGTGTTCTGCAGTGTTTGTTGTAATAGTGTGTTTGACATTTTGTTTTACAGTGTCCCATGTTTCTACAGTTTATCTTGTGGCTCCATGTCAACTTGACAACATTCTCAAATTATATAAAGAAACATTTCTAGGAATAACATTTCACCTTCACCTCGTAGTTTCAGCTTTCCCAACACTACTCTTTAAAAACTTTTGTGGTTTAACATTCAGAGTGTGCATAAAGTAAGCTTAACATTGCACGTGTGTATTTGAATCAGTCTAGTTTTGGGTAGAGCTGCAACAATCAGTAATTGATTAGTTGTCAACTATTCAAGTAATGGACAGCTGTTTTAATAATTGATTACTCGATTGTGAGTAATTGTTCAGACCAAAAAGTTAAAATTCCCTCATTCCTGCCTTTTAAATTTGAATATTTTCTGGTTTCTTTACTCCTTTTATGGCAGTACATTGAACATCTTTCCGTTATGGACAAAACAGCATTTGAGGATGTCATCTTGGGCTTTGGGAAACACTGTGGTTTAACCAAACCACTCAGCAGTTAATTGAGAAAATAATGGCTGGATTAATCAGCAGTGAAAATGAGCGATAGTTGCAGCCCTAGTTTTGGATGTGTATCGAGAAGGAGAGCTTTAAGATACATAACAAGTGTATTCCTTCTGATCATGTAGAGGTGCATGTTTTTGCAGGACTTGATATTGTCTTTTAAATCTAGAGGTAGCGAACAGGCTTGGCTATAAATAGATGTGTTATTGTAATGAGGTGTCTCGGCGTACTGGTGCGTCTTTGAGGTCTCTGTGTCACATTGCGCTGCTGTGACAGAGAGAAGTCATCATACACTGATCCATGTGAGTGTGGAGCTGCAGCTTCGCACACGTGAAGGTGTCGACTGCAGACGGTTTTAGTTTTAAAGTGAGGTTTTGACTGTTTTTCTGAGAGAAGAGGAAACCTTTGATGTAGTTCACTGGAGCTTTAACTTCCCTTATTAGTTCAAGTTTTGCCAATGAGTTTAAAAACCCTGGCTATATCCTGTCACCACTTCCTTTTTATTAAACATGTCATTATGAGGCTGATGCAAGTTTGTGTTTACTTGCATAACTTTAGGCCATGTGTTAAGCAGTCCCCGGTGTCAGGGTTTTCCCTTGATTTACAAGAGTAGCCTGAAGTAGGGATGGGTGATATGGCAGAAATCGACTCTCATGGTATGTGTAATTTTATATCATGGTAGTAAATTCCATGAAGAAACGGTTTAAAGTAACGACACTGTACTTTTGTTATTTTCTCCTTTATTTGGAATATAAACATAAATCCATATAAACATTTCCTGTTCAGACATAGTGTCACGTTCACTCTCCTCCATGTTTGTTTCTGTTGAAATCATGTAAATTTCCTGCTTGCATCCATGTGGAAGAACGCAAAGCCACCAAAAGACACTGTCATAAATCACAGCTCCAGCCTGAAGAAGCAGAAAAACTATGCTCACATTTCTCAGTCTGGATAGAAAACATTAGTATTTTTTTCTTTAAGTACTTTTTTTTTTGGGGGGGGGTTGTTTATTATTCATGGAATTCTCTGTCGACAATATTACTTGTACTTTACAAGGAGTGTTGCATCGTGGTTTGGTTTTAGTATTAATGTTGCTAGTCTAATGAGCGTATTAAAGTCCATAGTGATTCTTTAGAGTCTCTCGGCACTGAAACTGTTCAGTTAGTGCACTTTAACCTGAAGGAGTCTGTTCGCTTCTTGTTTATCAGTCATCACAACTTTACGTAGAACCGACAAAGAAAATCTTTCAGACAGTCAAAATTCACATCTGAAAGACAGTGACAATGCAAACTGTCGACTGTGGGAGGATTAAAAGTAAGAGGAATCAACTCACTGCAGTAACTCATGGAGCTACTGGTGGCTGCAGACCTCCGACTGTAGACGTCCGACCGTGAAGTAATCCTGGTTTTACACACAGCTGTCATTTTGCACTGTACGCAGTGTCGCTTCTTCAGGGAGCACAAATTGTGCAGCCTTGATAAAAAGACGAGCAAATCCTCAAATTTGTAAGATTTTTAAGACATTGCACAGTTGAATAATAGCTGTCACAACTGTTGTTAACAATTGATGTTCAGTTAATAAATTAGTCAGTTACTTAAGCACTAATGATTTATGTCTGTGTAAGACTGATGCCATCTGAGCAGTTTTTCAGATGTCCTCTCTCCTTGTCGCTGGTCTCTACTCTCCCTATACTGGGGGTTTGTCTTTCTGTAATTAGATCTGGACCCCTGTTTTGACTTCATTACTGTTTGTGGACACATGGCTCAGTCCAGCTCGTCTTTGTCCTCAGGTCGACTCAGCAGGTGGCATACGTCGTTATGGCTCAGGAGACCAATCAGAGCCCGGTTCCTATGCTCTGTGCCACCGGCTGTGGTTTCTACGGCAACCCCAGGACCAATGGCATGTGCTCCGTGTGCCACAAGGAGCACCTGTCGAGACAGAACAATGGAGGAGTGGGTCCATTGAGCGCCGTGGGTAAGACCTGCTGTGTTGTTCTTCAGCTCCGTCTGCAGCTGCACTGCCTTTTCTCGGCGACTGAATGTGACACGTGTTTGACTGTTTTCCCTCAGGCAGCGGCAGCGGCTCCACAGCTGAGGCGTCTGCCATCCAGAGGTTAGAGGCCACCCTGAACAACGCTGCAGCTGCTGCAGTGGCTGCTGCAGAGGTGGCAGCTGAGGCCGCCGCCTCCGCCGAGGCTGCAGCCGCCGAGACGAGGTGAGCGCATCCACCGGGGTCACATTAGGCTGCCTTCAAGTAAAATGCGCAAAATAGGGAACTGAGTGCACAGTATGCTTGGTGTTGAAGTTTAGTTTCTGTTTTCACAGTGCGGCTTCGGCAGCCAGTTCCGTCACACAGCAGATGACTGAGATGAGTCTGTCCTGTGACGACAAAGCAGCAGCAACGAGCAAAGCAGAGCTCCAAGACCCAGGTGAGTCCAAAAAACCAACCTGCTGTTTATCGCAGGACATAACAGAAGGGTTTATTCAAAATGTTGAGTTTATAATGTATTTGTGCTTCGCTGAAGTGCCGTGTATTGGTTATTACTGGTCACTAAGAACATCTGTGTGTGTGTGTGTTTATAATAGACATTTCATTGACTTCAGTGTTGTCACTGATGCGTTGTCGTGTGTTTCTTCAGTGGTGAGTCAGCCCTCGGTTTTTCACCCCCCCACTGCTGGCAGTGAGGAGTCCAAAACCCCCGAGCCCCCGAAACCCAAGAAGAACCGCTGCTTCATGTGCCGCAAAAAAGTGGGCCTTACAGGTAAGAGACGACGGTTACGCTTATTAGAGACTTCGCTCTGTGTCACTGCCTTTATTGTCAACAGTGGTGACATTTTGTTCAAGTTCACAGCAGGTAGTGAATAAACATTTCCCAAGTCTGTGGCAGCAGAGTTAAAGCAATAAGTGCTTTTTTATGGCAGTGAGATGTGTGTAAATATTGGTTTAGACGTTTTGAATTTCTGCTTTAAAGTTTCCAGGAAGTGGAGGTTCCTGTTTTGTCAGTTTAAAAAATAAAAAAATAAACTCTTTTTACACCAAATATTACGGTACAGTTTTGTTTTATTTTTGGACTTTAAGTCTGTATGTATCGAACACCTCACACACTAATTCTAAGTCCAGGAAACACATCTACTAGAATATTTTTTAAGATACTATTTATTCCAAGTATAGTCCTAGATTCTTTTTCTAGTTTTCAAAGAAATGAGGTATGACACAGGGGAAAAAAATGATTAATTGTGTAATCAACCGAAAGCAAAGTAAGAACTGAGTTTTTTCCTCATTTTAAAATGCCAAAAAAAGATGCCTTTCGTTACTGTATGTGACTGGGGTTTGTATGTTTGGGCAGATAAACAGATTCCTTTATGACATTAAGATATGCATTAGTTGAAGCCTTCTTTACATGGAGATTCCTTACAGCTTGTCATTGTCTATTACATCCTCCAAAACAAACAAATCTGATCCGATGATGAATCACTGCCTTATATTTTGTGTGACTTGGCCTGACTCGCTGGGTCTCCTGCTGTTTCAGGCTTCGACTGCCGCTGTGGGAATCTGTTCTGCGGACTTCACCGTTACTCCGATAAGCACAACTGTCCGTACGACTACAAAGCCGAGGCCGCGGCTAAGATCCGTAAAGAGAACCCCGTGGTCGTAGCCGACAAGATCCAGAGAATATGAAGAGGACTCTGTTTGACTGTGAATTCTGGGAGCAACCAGCTTTAAAAAAAAAAAAAATGAACCCAACACCTGATTTTTGCTTTGTTTGTTACACATTCAGGACTTTTTCTTCCCCCCCCTCTCCGGTGCATGAAAGTTTGTGTTTCTTTTCCTTCTTGTTTGAGACACGTGTAGGAGGAGGTGTTTGTGTGTGTGAGGAGGGGGAGGGCCTGTTGTTGAAGAAAACGCTGTCGGTGGTCGTTCCGTTGGTGTTGTGATCCTCCTGAGCTCTCTTGAACTTCTTGCTTGGAAAAGAGCCGGGACGCTTGGGCCTGTTCGGACTCGGAGACTGTTACCGCCGCTGGCTTTCGCCGCCACCTCGGCCGTGCTTGCTCTCTGCTGGCTTGAGTAGCAAAATGGAAACGTTTGTCTTTTTCTTTTTTAGCCTCGACTAAACCCTCCCGACTTGTTGCGTCCTGGTAACTTCCTACCAACCTGAGATGCTTGCTGGTGCCGCACAGATCAGACTTTTGGCTTCCGAGACTTTTACTGGCCTTTTGGCACCAGATAAACGACATAATCTGACCGTTTACTTGTTGTTCTCCCCGTTGAGCTCGGGCTGAAAGCTGTGACCCGCTCTGTGCTCGGACTTTAAACCTTCCACTGAAGTCACACCATGATTCACCTGATTCTGTTCACGCTTATTTCCTTTTTGTTTTCTCATAAAGTGGTGTGTGTTGTTGTATGATGAGTAGCCTAAACTTGTGTTCTTTTTTTTTTGGTCTGTTTTTTTTTGTTTTTTCTTGAAGGGTTTAGCTCCACTAACTTCACTATTGAATGTTTTGTTCTGTTTTTAATGTGAGCTGATAAATTGACCACGTTGGACTGTGTTTTGCATTCTGTGTATGGAACACAGACCAGACGTGAGCGGCTGAGTGTCGTATGAGGATCAGTGGTGACGTGGTCGTAGGTTATTAAAACTTCTGTTTGGTTTTTGGTCTGGCTGCTTAACCTGTGTGTTCTGTTTTTTACTCTTTAGTTATGCAAGTTTGTACAAACATCTTTATTTATATACTGCAGTGCGCATAATCTTCCAATAATACAGAATAAATTGTATGATGTAAATAAATTATGTTCAAAAATCCACATTTGAAGATTCATGGGCCTTTCTTTTCAAAATGATTCATTTTAGGCTGAGTTGAGGATTAATCTTTAATCCTGATTAAAGCTGCAGGATCCAGAATTTGAAAATCCACCCCTTCCTTCTGCAGCTTCTCCTCTGGATCCACATCAGAAGACTAAAGGTTCTTTCACACCTACCGTGTGTGGTCCAGACTTTCAGACTTTCCAGTTTGATTTGAACCACATTTTCAGATGTGAAACCTCCCTCGGACCAAACAGCCGGTCTTCAGTCCGACCAAAGGAGGTGATCTCTGTTCACGTACTGTGTGGAAACACTTTATGGATGGTTTTGAAATTCTACCTATAATCATCTCGATTATTGTGGTTGAATGTTGATTTCCAGATGTATTGATTAATCACTTTGACTTAGATGTTCAGTTCAACAGTTCTCCATTTTCTCAAAGGGTGAAGTTCATTTCCACCAGTGTTGATGTTTCAGCTGAATGTTATTATACCAGCTTTTAAAACCGCCATCGTCGACCTTTATTAAATAGAAACATACATGACGCTGTTACGGAAAAGAGAAGCCAGTTTCCCAAGAGCAGTAGAGTCACATCTGACTGAATCTGATCAGCGATCGGTGATCACAGCTGTCAGTCACATGTTCAACCCCTTCCTGCCTGAAAACACCTGTGAGGACAAGACCGAGACCGAACCCATTCTCCAGCCTGAAAACCACAGACGTGAGTAGAATTCTTGGTTTCTCTCAGACTATTTGAATTACAATACGATCACAGGGAATTATGGAACGTGTGCTCATTTTGAGCTAGTTTTAAATAATGTTGCCCCGAACTTTAAAACGGTGTTAAACGAACCTCGAAACCCTGCGTCCTCACATGAGGAGACCTTGTGTTGAAATCTCTTCATTAGTCGACACCTTTTTGTTCCTTCTAGAAGTCGTCATGGTACAAAACCTCAAATTCTGAAACGCGCGTTTATTTATGCTCAACAGCCTTTGTAGTTTAATATACAGTAAACATTTGACATGTCACAATGTAGGACGCTGCTAATTAGGAAGTGAAGACATTGAGGACATTGTGACTTTATAATCGTTCATGCTCAGTAAAAAAAAAAAAAATCCATTATGTTGCAGAGAAAAAAGGTGATCTGAGAAACGTTATGTATAAAGATGACATTCTCAGCTGTGTTTGTGTTGTCTCTTCAGGGTTTTCATTAAAACACTAAGACCCAATAACACAGCACTTTAACTAAATGAAAAGGAAACAATGCTGAGAGTTCTCTACCATGTTTTGTTGTTATTTATGGTCATGTTTAAGATCCCTTCACTACTGTTCAACCAGGGTCAAACCTTCACACTTTGTCTGTCTGTCTGTTTGTCTTTCTGTTTGTTTGTTTATCTGTCTGTTTGTTTGTTTGTTTATGTCTGTTTATCTCTGTTTATCTGTTTGTTTGTTTTGTTTATCTGTCTGTTTGTTTGTTTGTCTGTCTGTTTGTCTTTCTGTTTGTTTGTCTGTCTGTTTGTTTATCTGTCTGGCTGTCTGTTTGTTTGTTTATCTGTCTGGCTGTTTGTTTGTCTGCCTCAGCTCGGTGCTTCCATGTGACTCATGACTCTGATGTGACTCGAAACAGGATCTGCTGCAGCCTCAGGTCACGTCATGACATGAACTCCACCGTCTCTATGTTTACACTCACATGTGCAGAGCGAACACAGTAACAGTAAAAGTACTGCTTTACATCCAGCTTTATAAACAGACACCAGATAAATCTGAGACAAAGGGAGAAGAAACAAAGTTCTGATACACAATGTGTGACACATCAGGTGATTTGAACTTTACTGGATTGAAACCACGTGAGCTGTTCACTTTCAGTTTCCCATGATTCTTCACTGTAGAGGTTTTGCGTTTTACAGGGTTGGGAATTTCTCTGTTTTTTCTGGATTTTTTGTTTGAGCAGAGACAGTAAAGTTCAGGACTGAGCTGCAGAACGTGGTCTGACCAGTCTGGAACCGAACCAGGAACCAGCTGCTCGTCATAAGACTCTGGAAGTTTCTGAAGTTTTAAATGAACCGTCGTGGCTGTTAACAACAGTAATTAAAGGCCCAGTGTGTACGATTTAAGAGGAAATAAATACAGAAATGGAAAATAATATTCATAATTATGTTTTCATTAGTTGATATTCACACATAAAGAAGAATGTTGTGTTTTTATTACTTTAGAATGAGTTGTTTATATCTACAGATGGAGTCCACCATGTTTCTGAACAGTCTTCTTCTTCTTCTCCTCCTCCTTCCTCTTCCTCCTCCTTCCTCTTCCTCCTCTTCCTCTTCCTCCTCTTCCTCCTCTAGCCGGCGTCATCCAGCTTCAAGGTGCGTTGACGTTACCTGTCTTGAGTGTGGACCAGAGTTTACATCCCCGTCACTAAAAACACCAGGACACTTGTGCTGCAACTTGAAAGTCTTTATAGATAATAGTAAGATTTTTTTTAGTGTAATTTACGTTTTGCTGTCTGTGTAGTACTGACGTCTCCTTATCACAGCTGTGTAATTCAGTGTTTTTAATGTCCGTTGTCTTGTTGAAGGGTTAACACTTTATTTTCCACACACTGATCTCAACTGATCACACTTTAATGTGAGAGAAAGACAGAAGCTGTTTCTCCTTAAATATCTTGTCACACCTTGTATTTTTCATAGTAATACATGCAGTAGTTTTACCTCAGCCGAGGGTTAGAATCTGTCTTCACTGGTGAATGACTTGTTGTTTTATAACCAACCACTAGGTGGTGTAGCAGATGTAGAAAACCCCATTTAAGCCTCTTAAATGTGAGAAACAACCAAGACACACATGGAAACTTTTTAAATGTGCAGCTGGTGTGAAATTACTAAAGTAAAATAAAAGTTAACACCACCATTAAAAATCGATAAAACGTGTCTCGAATGAAACCGAGGAAACTTCATATAGAGGTGATTAAACAAAGTTAATGATTGTCAATGTATGTTTAGCGTTTGTTTTTTCTGTGGTCGTCTCACATCAGGGCGGACTGTGCAGTGATGTTCATCCCTCTGCAGAACCTCTCCCGTCAGCTTCTAATTCATCCTGAATATTTCATGACGATCACACATGAAATATTGATTCAGAAACACGCGGTGGTTAGAAGTCGGCGTCAGGACCGTCGAAGTGTCTGGAGTAGAAGGAGATTCTACCCTCAGACCTCTGAACCCCCTCCCTCCGTGAAAACTCAGAAACAAGAAACCACGAGTATTAATCTGCAGCTGTCCAAACAATGTTGTATAAAAGTATTTTACAGCCTAATCCACGTGGACTGGGAGTGAACGTCAAACAGGATAACACAAGCAGAGGCTGAAAACCATGCACATGTAAAAATGTAAAAACAGTCACAAACAGGGCTTTCCTAGATCTCTGGTGGGTCCGGGTGCAGAGAGATCCTTCCCCTAGAAAATCTGATATCACTTTATTTAACTAAAAACTAATCATTCAAGACCGTTCCGGTGTTTTCTCTGAGTTTGTGGAAGACGTAGGCGCGTGGGTGGGAGGTTTTGGGGCATCGTCCTGCATGAAAAGCGTACATTTCTCAATAAAATACATATACAATGTCACATCATTTTGGACCTTCGTGACGGTAAATAAACAAAATGCGCAGAGGAAGCTCACTCGTGACCAGCTACAGCCTGTAGATCCGTGGGTTTTTCATGCTCACCACATCGATTTGACATGAGTGTAGTTTAGATTCTGCCCAAAATGGCTTGTGTTCTGCACCTAAACCTTACAACGGGAGAAAAAACCCTGACACATATTTCCTTGTAGGGTTCTGGTTGGTTTCCTGGGTCTGTGGGACATTTAAATGGACCAGATCCGTCATTGGTGTCACTAGGATCACCTGTGTTTTTCCTTCTGTGAAAAAGGTCCATTAGTGAGATCTGAGTTTCAACCACAAACAGTGTTTGTCAGGTGAAGGTGAAGGTGAAGGCGTGACAGGCCGTGTTCTACTCAGACACGGTACACGTGACGGGAGTAATTGGCGGTAAAGAGGCGGACACCTAACACTGTTCACCGATCACACGGAACCCAAATGTTCTGGATGTGGATCTTAAAGAAGGAAACCCATGAAAACAGCAGCATCACGTACACAAATGAAGCATGTGACACACATGACTGCGTGTGAAGATGCTGCCCCATGTGTTTCCTATAAGGTGACGTATTATTATCACACTGGATGTAGAGAGTAGACTGATGAAAATCAGGTGAAGGGTTGTGTGGAAACGCTGAAAGTCTCAGAGCGGTGGAAGAGGTTCGGTTCGTGTGTCCGAAGCTAAATCCAGCTTCAGGCTTTTAGACAAAACCCCAACGTTTGAAACGCTGCATCGAACGGCGACGTTTTAAACCCAGACGGCGATGAACCAGCTCTTAATATTCACATAACAGCAGCGGATGGAAACGTGCATGAATTCACATTTCCTTTTGTCAGCTGATTAAAGGTCAAAGGTCACATGAGTGTTTACTAGTATTTACTAATTATAAGGTCTTGAAAACGATTATTGAACTGTACTTTATGTCCGTTTAGAGGCGTTTCAGCAAAGTTCTGCGTTGTAATTATTCTGGAATTTGACACCAGTTTTTTTCACTTATTGGTCGATCGCTAATAATCTGTATCAATAAAAACACTGGTCGACCCTTGATGTGAAGTAACCGCAGTAAAATGTGTAGATTTACATTTGAAAATCTTGAAATTTTTTAGGTTTTTCATGCATATTTTGAAAGGACACGGTCGTATGTTTTCATTTCATACATTTCTACTCTGGAAATTCAATATATGTGCATAATATGTTAAGGATGCAGCTCAGCATTTCATAATTTAAGAGGGTGCACTGTTACAGACGACAGAGGAAAATACACGATGTAAAACCTACACTGGGATTTAAGATAAAGTCACGTTTAGGGATCATGTAAAACACCAGATCTTCATGATGAAACAAACCGTCCTAGACCAAAAACAACTGAACTGGACGTGAAGGGTCTCAGACCTAACGTACGCCAGAGGACGTGGACTTGGAGTCAGACTCTGGACCAGGTCTCACCCCTTGGAGCCGACAACCGTGTAATGGAATCATTTTGGCTGTGAAAACAGATCTCTCTTGTATTATTTAATGAGGCTCGGAGGTGTTTATGTGCAGCGCTGTTCACGCTCTGCTGTCGCCTGGGTTTCTCATTCAAAATGTTCAAATGCTGCCGCTGAGATGAGGTTTTTGAAGAAACTTCCACCTTCGCGTCCAGGACTTCATGCTCCCTCACTTGTTTGTGTTCATTCACGTCTTACAAAGTGTGTATTTGTGAGGATGTTTTTTGCGTCGTCAGGACATTTTAACCAGTCGACAAAAGCGACAAAGCTTAAGTGTGTGTTTGTGTGTTCAGACCGTACTTGTGGTTTATGGTTAGACGTTCAGATGTGAGTTTACGAGGTGAGTCGCGTCAGTGAGCGTCCTCACAGAGATACGGTGACACCGCTGTGTGCGCGACGTCTCCAGTAACACCACGAGTGAGAGTGTCTCTTCAGCCGTTTAGATAATATGGTCCTTCACACAAAGCACGACCACATCTGTCTGGAGCTTCGTCACAGAGTTTAAACACTGATTTCAATATGAGCCGGAGGTTTTAATTTAACAGTAACAAAACAAAGAAGAAAGTGACAGACGTGTTCAGACAAATGTTTCAAAGTAAAGTTTCGCTGACGACCTGCATGAAATAACTGTAAATAATAAGCGAACAAAGCCTCTGTGACATTGACGTCGACGTTGGCGTTTTAGTCGCCGCCATCTTGGTTTTTGGGGAAACATAACTGCTCGTATATGTGGACGAGGGTGAATCTCACCAAGCTAATGCGAACTTTCTGAAAACACCGACCTCATCGACCAACAGCGTCCTGTTACTCATCACCAAGTCACTTCAGCCACTGGTGAAATGTTGACACATACAGTTGCATTTGAAAACAGTCATTTCAGCTTCGTGTAAAGTATCAACACCATAATTAAGGCTGGCGTTACTGCAAACGAATGCTAATGTTAGCTAACGCAGAGAAGTTGCACTGACAAGTTGCGATTAAGTATTAAGTACGAGGAAACTCAGTGGAACATTTCCTTAACAACGTTCGACGGTTTAGTTTGTGTAACTTTTTAAACACAGCTCCTACAACTACAGCTGTTTTATTCAATAAACAGAAGCTCCGTCGCAGTCGAGCAGCTGTCAATCAAAGACCACACCCGCCTGTCAATCGATCAAAGTGGCCACGCCCTTAACTGTAAGACATAATTTAAACAGACGAGTTCTATAATAATTCACTGCTGTACAGCTGTCGTGAACCAAGAAATGAGCTGGAGACTGAAGCCGTCTTTGCACCAGACAAAATCCTACATTTTAACATGCGAGTCTATGGGATCGACTCGCTTCCAGAGCCTCAAGTGGACATTACAGGAACTGCAGGTTTTTTCACTTCGGGAGGTTTATCTCTTTTGCTGCTGAAGTGTTTCTTATTTGTTACATGAGGCTCAAAGATAACATTCGTGTTCTGTTAGAAACGACTTAAAAGATGGGTTTGAATTAAAGCTGCGGGAGCTGAAATCAGAGGGAAAACGCAGCAGGTCTTGAAAATCCAGCCCTTCCTTCTGCAGCTTCTCCTCTCGGCCCGAATGAAAAAGACCGAATATAAAGACAGACGCACCTGATGTTGTGTCACGTCGCTGTGGAAAAGAGAAGACACACACGTCTGACGGAATCTGAATGTCTGAGTGTTTGACCTCCGACCTGTCCGAAAACACCCGTGATTAGGGTAGGTAGGTTTTCTTCAGCCTGAAAACAGAGTCCAGAGGAGGAGGTGGAAGTCTTGTTTCCTCTTGAATTACAGTGCGCTGAAAGGGAATTATGGGAAAACGCTCAAGCCCCGCAGCTTCAAGACGGTTTGCTCTGTGTTACATTAAAACAGGTTAAAGGGTTGTTCCCTTCGGTCATAACTACAGGTTTCCTTTTTGTTTGTTTTTTCTTTTCTTTAATTCTCAAGACGTTTTCAAAATGTTTCAAACATGGGCGACCACAACAGAGGAGTGATTCTTCTCTCTTCTTCTGCTGCAGGAAGCACACTTCCTAACATCTAGTAATCTTGACATGTTATGTAACAAAATCATATTAATATTCCAACATCCGTCGGACACGTTTGTTGCATGTGTGATGTTTTGAGATGTTGAAGCGTGTCCTTTTAGGCTCCACGACCTCCACCGACCACCTCCGTGTGGCTTCCGGCCGCTCCTCGTCTCTGAACACCTGTCTGTCTGGAGCGGGTCACGTGCCGCGGTCGCCATGGTGACGCAGGTATCCCCGGCGCCTCGGATACCTGAGTCGGCCGCTGGCGAGGAGCCGAGAGCCGAGAGCCGAGAACCGAGAGCCGAGAGCCGAAAGCCGAGAGCCGAGCTCCAGAGGACACGGAGGACACGGAGGACACGGAGGACACGGACACGGACATCATGCCGCGGAAAAAAGACATCGCAACCATGGACGAGGGTGAGTTAATGAAGAAGATGTGTTTTTATGTGAATGTTCTTGTTTGGATGGGTTTTAGTTTTAGTTTTTTTTTTGCAGCTACTTTTATGCACTTTTTATTCTTTAATAAAAGATGTGGAGAAAATATTTTTCACAAGGCAAGTTTCTTTTAACCTGAAATGTTTTGATAAAACGTTGAAAGTCTTTTTGCAGGAGGTTTGTAACTGCGACCTCCACGTTGATCTTCTTTCATCCAGCTTTATTTTTATGGATAAACACGACGAGAACAAACATTTAGGATAAGAGGTTCAATCAATCTGTTTGTTCGATTTCCAACAAAAAAAAAAAAAAAAGAAGAAGAAAAAAAACGAGTTCATGCAGAACATTAATAAATAAATGTTTACAATTAGTTTAAAAATTAAAACGTGATTATGTGTCACCGTGATGAACGAAGCCAAGTTGTGGAAGTTAAACTGGGAGATCTTGTATCTCAGCGAGACCTTTAAGATAAATAAAAGAACAATTACATTATTAAATATTAAAAAACTCACACAGAATCCAGAACCTTTAGCAGCTTATTACATCATTTTCCTGAAAAACGGACATAAAAACTTCCATTAAGTCCAATGAATCCATCCTAGTTTCTGAATTTTGGCTGAATTTTGTTATTATCGTGTGTCTCTAAGTCTCACTAATGACTTATTTTTTTGCTGGATTTGGTTGAAATTTGTGCTGAACGTCTGAGAAACACTGAGAGTAAAATACGGCATGTATTCATGTGAAGAGTCATGGTTCATATGTGTTTTATAAGAAATATGACAAAATAAACCCCTTCATTAATGTCTTCAGGGTCAGTGTGTTTGGAGACGCTCAGCGTGGATGAAACACAACAAACAAACAAACAAACAAAGAGAAATATGACTGATGAAATATATATAAAACATGTATATTTATTATATAATATCAATATTCTAATATCAGTACTCTATAAGTCATCCAATCAGACGACACAAGTAAATGATAGCATCACACACGTCTATTCACCAACATTATATTAGATATTTATAAATCAAGACGACAATCGGCAAATTAACAAATAAAAGTGAACTGTGGATTTCTACAGTATCATCCCTCTGGTTTAAAAATGAAGAAAAAGAAGAAGAAAAGCAACATACGATGAATAAAAGTTCTGTTATATTCAGAAGTTATTTGGTCCTGCATAGGAGCTGAAAAACCCACCGTTTATTTCCATATTTTCCCAAAAAGCAGCGACTTTTTTTTTACGGTAAAGTCATTTTTAACAATGTCATGTTACTCCTTTTATATCATTTGATAGTTTTTGCAAATGAGCGTTTCTTACACAATGTCAGAGAAATGAAATATTAAATACCGGTATTAAAAATGGAAACAATATGCACCAACTGTAACTCAGTGTCAGTCACAACATCAGCAGAAACCAGTCGCACATCAGTCGAGTCGAAGGAGATGAATATTTGGTGACGGCCTGGTTTCCTTTCTCGTTTCTTGGACGCATCGCGGTCGTGTTGTTTTCCATTTGTTGTAGTTGGGGATCAATAATGCACAGCACATCCTGAAGACGAAGCAACGTGCATCCTGTCCGTGAAGCCAGAGGACGGATTAAAACCCAGACCGGCTTCATTCTTTAATAATGACACGACGACGTCAGGAACGGGTTCAGAAAAGTTACAAAACACGTAGAAAGTTCTTGAGTCAAAATCCCACAAACACCAGCTGTAACGACGCACTCGGGTGTTTCACAGTGTCCAGAGGAGGGTGAGGAGGGTTTCAGTTGGTTGTAATCTGCAACTTCACCACTAGATGTCACTAAATATTACACACCGAACCTTTAACACTAGAACCGCCAACGGGTAAAATGTACCCATACTGCGACTTTGTGCTTCGCGGTGTTTTAATAAAATACTGAAGCTCCCCACTTTTTGACTTTTCCTAAAATTGTCTTTTGTTGCACGAAATAGAGTCCATATAAATCCCAATTAAGAATATTAGCATCGACACCCGTAAAACCCACTCCTATAGAAATGCATAGATTTTTGATGCCAGGTTATTTCTAAGAGTTTACAATAAAGAAGATACAAACTTCCTCTTCTAATACCCATTTCCACTTTTAGACTGATTTATCGTGACGTCCACGCAAAGCAGCTAGTCTTCGTAAAGATACTTCAATTATGAAACCAGACCGAAACACAGCTGATGATTAAACAAACTCATGTTGTGACTTGAGGCGTTTCATAGCGAAGAGAATTAATACGGTGACAGAGCTGGAAGTGGTGCATGGGTACATTTGACCCGTCGTCGGGATAAAGCGACTCCTGCTGGTTCTACGTAGTGTTACGTAGTACAAAACTAAGTACAAAACTCAGAAGACAAGTTTAATTTGTAAACTGTAACTCGATGTAAACTGTGTTACAGTATTAATATAAAAAAGGAAACAGCTGAGGCATTTCTTTTAAAGTAGTGAACATTTGATCTTCTTGATTCTTTTGATTCTTATATATAATAAAAACACGTAACAAAAATGCCCTTAAATCAAATATGAATGAAGATGAATCACTTGTAATGAAACGTTTAAAATATCTGCAAGTATTAACTCATATATTTATTATCTGTCATTGATTTCATTCGCTGTCACTTATTTAAAGTTTTTTTATAAGCAAGAAGAATGACAAATAGACGAATAGAAATCACGCGTCTGGAAAAGTCTTGAAACAAGGAAACAACAGAAAACCAAAAAACCTCAAGTTTAAGGTTGTAATAATGACAACGTTTCTTGTTAAGGATTGGATATTTTGTACTGAATCACATTACAGAACAGAGAACATCGATTTATTTTTGTATTTTCTATCACAGGTGTTTCTTTTCAGGTTAAATTTCTGATTATGATGTTTGTTCTTGTGTTGTTTTTCTACAGTCGGGATCGAGATAGACGGAGAATTGAGTGACAGTGATGGTGAGTGAACAAAAACCTTCTCACTGATTTCATCCAGGGATTGATTGATTGATTGATTGATTGATTGATTTTGATGCAGACGGTGCCACTCAGAGGCGAGGGAACAGGAGGGGGGCAGGAGGACGAGGAGGCGCAAAGGGACGAGGCCGAGGCAAAAAACCGGCCAGCGACGATGAAGATGAGGAGGACGAGGAGGAAGAGGAAGCTCCGCGGAGGAGAGGAGGAAACAAGAAGAAACCGGCGAAGAAACGAGGCGACAGCGACGACGATGAGGATGAGAGCGAGGACGAAGCTCCCAAGAGGAAACGAGGAGCAGCCAAGAAGAAGAGAGGCAAAGCTCAGGACAGCGACGAAGAGGAGGAGGACAGTGACGTAGGGAAAGGAAGGAAAGGGAAGAAGCGAGGAAAGAAAGGAAAGAAGGAGGAGGAGACGGAAGAGGAGGAGGAGGAGGACAGGAAAGGAAAGAAAGGAGGGAAGGACAAGGGGAAGGACAAGGATGACGACAAGAAGAAGAAGAAGAAGAAAAAAGACGGCAGGTAAATTAAAACATCAGAGTCCAATCAGCGCAATGTCTCTTTTCTCTGTCCGCTATTCGACACCACAATCCTCTGTAAAAATAAGTGAAGACACCATGTTTTTCCACTGCGTCCGGTCAATATAATGAGAACCTCCATTTCATCATACAATACAACAGGTTAACAACCACAGATCATTAATGTGTAAGTAAGTTGAAAATATAAATTCACCGTCTTACAGTTAACGTCATAAGATGGAAAATTAGTTTTGACGTTATTAAAAGAGCAGGTAAGTCCTCAGCTGTAGCTAACGCTGTTTTCACTGCGTTAAAGCTGCAGGAGGTGGAAATCGGGGAAAAGTGAATTTGAAAATACACATCTTCTGTCTGCAACTCTCTCCTCTGACTTGACGTGAAGAAGTGAAACCAAAATATCACAGTTATGGGAGCAGCGGAGTCGCTTCTGACTGAATCTCAACAGTGATTGGTCATTACAGCAGTTCAAACCTCCTACCTGTCTGAAAACACCTGAGATGAGCCATTTACTTTGAAAATCTACCCTGTGATCTGAGTCACGGGGTAGATTTTCTGCAGCCCGTAAACAGTCCAGAGAAGGTGCAGAAGTCTTGTTTCCTCTCACATCGCTTGAATTACAATACGCTGAAAGGGAATCATGGAATTTTTGTCCAGCGTCGCCAAAAAAACTATTGTTTACTGAAGTTTCAACACTGTGTTGTTACTCCATGCTGTGTTACTGTGCCAGACATTCTCACTCCCAACTCGTCACATGCTGAAGCTCGGTCAGGGCATCGCTTTTCAACACGTAAGGTACCCTCATAGCTTCATGTTTCAACACTCGGTGATATCATGTTGTTATGTTGTCTGAAATGTAAGCTATAACTGTCCCGTTCACACACCCTGCTCACCATGTTTCCCTCTAAAGAGGCCCCGTCGGTGTTGACACTGTGGCATCTTCATCATCATCTTCATCGCCCGGTTACCGTGGTAACACGCGGGGTAGTCCGACAGGCGTCTAAACAATGCCACAGTTACGGTTTGGTTTGGTTTAGGCATAAAACCAAACTGTTTAGGGTTAGAAAGAAAATAAGAAAGACGAAGAGAAAAAACACACAAATAAACACAGCATGTTCCATCACAACCACCTCCTGCGAAGGTTTTTGCTTCTTCACCGCGTCACCTGATTCATGTCACTTTCCGATGTCTAAGAAAACGAACTCTATCAAAACGAACTCAGATGAAAACTTAGCTCAAGTAACATAATACTAATAATTAAGTATTGAAGTTGCAGAAGACACAGTTACCTCTACAAGACAGGAAACCTGATGTTCTAGTGATGCATTTTACCAAATCAACTATACAATTATATAGAAGAGGCTGCTTTTTCACAGATCTGATGACATATCGTGAACAGGCCGCATCCCATCGCAAACCCACGACTCTTTAACCCACCACTGTCTCTCCTCCTCCTCGTTTTCTCCTCCAGTTCATCTGATTCCAACTCCAACTCCGAGGGTGAAGACGAGGACTCCATGTCGGAGGGAGAGATAGCCCGGCTGAGGGAGGAGGTGGAGGAGAAGAAGACGCTCATCGCCAACATCAGGAACAAACCGTGGAGGATGAAACGGAGGCTCACACACCTGAAGTAATCTCCAACTCCTGCTTCTCACATTCACATTAACCACAGGAAAATCACGCAGTGTCTAAGGAACGTGTAGAACATGTCCCTTAATTACATTTTGCAGATAAATGTATCGGTGGATTACAATTCATAACTTAGACTTCGGAGCTGCTTTGTTAAAAACCAGTGTTCCCCTCGTTTTCCTAAAGAACAAACACGTCGCCCAGTTTGACGACGAGGCTCCGTGATGTGTTTTTAAACATTTTCTACAGCACAGACCAGTAAGATCAATCAGATACACAACGTCATCAAGTATATTACCAGTAATACATTAGAAACATGTTACAAGTTAGTCATCACATATTGACGAGGATTTACATCCTTTAGACGTCCCGAATGTCATGATCATACACATATAGTCAGAAATCATTATTAGTCAATGAAATGCACACAAGCTAAGGAAAATGAAAAATGAGGGACCCAAACCAATTTGTAAACGGTGAATCATATAAAAAACAAAATCTAAATTCACGGCAGCTCAACATGCATCTTATTTTACTTTAGGACATGAATGTGCACTGGAGTTAACACTAAACAATGAAGAAGAAGAAGAAGAAGAAGAAGAAGAAGAAAATGCTACCTCGTGTGTTTCCATTTTCAAGTGTTGACTTTTTGACCTTTTAGTGTCAGGCTTCGAAGAGTAGAAACATAAAAACGTAGGTTACTGATACCCCGTCCCCTGTCATCAGTCTTTCACATCACTGTCGGCGCTTTATGTCGATCCTGGAGCTCGGCTTTGTTTGGTGGTTGTAGATGATCCGTTTTCCTCTTGATCACATTCCAGAGGCTTTCAATGGGGGTCAGGAGAGGGATTCGTCCTCCTCAACAAAAACATGAAAGACGCACAGGACTTTTGTTTGGAAGATGAACAATTTGGTGCATGAAAAAAAAATCACTAAAACGCAGGAAATTACGTGTTTGAGGCACAAAAATGTTGAAATAAAACCTACACCCATGGGTTCAGGTCTGGACACGTGACGCGGTCTCTTTCTCTCTGAAAACGTCACCGTGTCTTGTTGCAGCGTATCACATGTGACTTTGTCTCTTCTCAGGGAGGCTCAGGCCTTCGTGGATAAGTTTGAAGGAGCTTTGGGTAAAGGAAAGGGGAAGTGGGCAAGGAAGTGGTACACCTACAAGGTGATGATGGCAAAGGTGAGGCAAAAAAAACCAACTATTTAACCTCCACATCCTTTCTCAGATTTTCGTTTTGCTTCTGTGTTTTTCTTCTATAAAGTATTTATTTATTGTTTAATTCTCAGAAATGGATCAAGTTCCAGAGGGATTTTGAGAACTTCAGGACAGCCTGTATCCCCTGGGAGAGGAAGATTAAAGAGGTGGAAAGTAAGTTTTGTTTGCAGCTCAGCTAAACAGCGCCTCATAGTGGACAGGTGCTGACTGTGCGGCCCTCTGTCCGTCCTCAGGTCACTTTGGCTCATCTGTGGCCTCTTACTTCATCTTCCTGCGCTGGATGTACGGCATGAACCTCGTCCTGTTTGGATTCACCTTCGGACTCGTCGTCATCCCTGAGGTGAACTGAAGACTCTGACTTAAGAACCTAATGATAGCAGTAACAGTTATTTTTGAAACTTGAATATTGAATAAAACACGACATACCGTTTGTAGGATGAATTCACTGATTCTTACATTTTGCTTTTGCAGGTTCTCATGGGTCTTCCGTACGGGTCTATTCCCAGGAAGACTGTCCCCAGAGCGGAACAGGACACGGCTCAGGACTACTCTGTCCTCATGGACTTCAACGTGAGCAGGAGGACTCCAAACTCAATACGTGTCTTTTAACGGCTGTACTCTGGATTTAAATGTATCTTCTTTTTTGTGTCTTCTTTTTTTCCAGGGGTACTGTAAGTACTCCGTCCTGTTCTACGGATATTACAACAGCCAGAGGACCATCGGCTTGCTGAAGTTCAGGCTGCCTCTGGCCTACCTCATGGTCGGGATCGGCACCTTCGGCTACAGCCTGATGGTCGTGATCCGCACGTGAGTCTGAAGCAGCATCGACGAGGTTTAGCTGGTTCACAGGGTTGGAATCATTTACATTTAAACCGATACCGTCTCTGTAATAACAGAAACATACACAAAAATGTCCACACTTCTCCATTTCGACATTGTTATTAATTGATTTATTTACATTTTGTTACATATTTAGAACATTCTGCAACAACACAACAGAAAGTATGGAGCTAATTTCCTGCCAAAACTTCACAAACAAAACATGTTTTACAAATGCAACGCGATTCCCACAAACACAGAGTTGTTTGAAAATACAAAATGTACATTAGAATACATTAACTATTTAATAGAAAATCAAACTAAGTCAAGTCAACTTCAACGTGGTGCCATATTAATCTTTCTTTTACGGTTTCACCATTTTCAGATGCATTCAATCTTACTTTTGGTTAAAAAATAAAAGTTGCAAATGTCATGCTCGTATGAATATTAAATGAAAAGCTTCCCTGAGGCGATGGCAAAGCATCGTGTCCTTATTCCTGATGATGCTGTGATATTTTCACAGAATGGCTACGAACGCAGACGTCGGCGGTGGAGACGGGGAGGAAGGGGAGTTCACCTTCGCCTGGAAGATGTTCACCAGCTGGGATTACCTCATCGGCAACGCGGAGACGGCCGACAACAAGTACGCCTCCATCACGACCAGCTTCAAGGTAACCATGGCAACAGTACGGCGGGCCGATGAGATGAGAGCGGACCCGGTTCTTAGTATAAATATGGACGGCACTTTGACCAGGTTTCAGTCTGCGGTTACATTTCTGCAGTTTACTCACATCTCTTGTAACTGTCGGTTCTGTCCGTGTTTTTGACAAGAACAGGAGTCGATCGTGGACGAGCAGGAGAACCAGAAGGACGAGAACATTCACCTGCGCAGGTTCCTTCGAGTCCTGGCCAACTTCCTGATCCTCTGCAGCCTCGGCGGCAGCGGCTACCTCATCTACTTTGTGGTGAAAAGGTCCCAGGATTTCGCCACCCGGGACGACCTCAGCTGGTACGAGAAGAACGAGGTAATGACGGTCGAGTGACGGTCGCACTCCTTATTATGGGATTTTAGTGCTTCTTCTATTTTATAGTAATATTTTTATAGAATATTCTACTTTTTTCATGGATGGTTCATGATTTTAATAAAAAGTTTTTCTGTCACTGAACTCAACACAAAACGTGATTGAAAAATAGTTTTCTTTACTAAAACTAAACACCATAGAAGTGTAACATCTAGAAATAAAAGCAGTAAAGCAGCAAAACTTTACTGGACAGGATATTACACCTGGTAAAGACCAACTTTACACTTCAAATTTACATAAAATTGCAGCGGTTTCGTATTTTTATTTTTTTAAGCAAAGCTGTCAAATAAATCAGACAAAACAACCACAGCAATTAAAGTACGTTTTCATCAAAGCTGCGTTAAATTCTCGGAGTTGAACTGTGTTTGTTCGCTGCCGTGAAGCAGTGATTTGCTTTTCTGTTTTTTTCCCAGTTGGAGATCATCATGTCTCTGCTGGGTCTGGTGTGTCCTCCTCTGTTTGAGACCATCGCCGAGCTGGAGGACTACCACCCTCGAATCGCCCTCAAGTGGCAGCTGGGACGAATCTTCGCTCTGTTCCTGGGAAACCTGTACACCTTCCTGTTCGCTCTGTTCGATGAGGTCAACACAAAGGTATTTACAGAACAACCTCTGAGACCAGCTCTTAAAGGAACAGTCTGCCGATCTTCTTCACTTTATTTAATGTCACGAAGTCGTATTTGACTCATCACTGAGCACTCGGAAACAGAAGGGAGCTAGTTTTTAATAAACAGCAAACAACAAAGTCTAATAACGAGGGTCACGTTTTAAAAAAACTGCAAAGCTGATCGTGACGAAGACACGTGTAAACAAAAGGACTCAAAAAATAAAAGACCAGTAGTTTGCATCGGGACTCAAAAGACGTTTGTGAACCAAACAAACCAACAAATTATTTAAAATGTATTTGAAATGTATTTTATTATAGAAGTACATCACAGCCTCAAAGAATATGTTTTACTTCTCAGATAACATTTGTTTTTTTCAACGCATGTTATTCTCTCAAATTCTTATTTTGTTTGATCATGTCGACACAAATCTGACTCCGTATTTTTGTCATTTTTATTTGTTTCGTCTATTTTCAAGTCTGCTGTTGTTTCTTTTTACTGTTTTGTATTGTTAATTTCTTTCCTTGGTGGCAGTGATCTGTGATTTTTTAAGACCTGTCTTAGTTTGTTTCTTTCTGCAATTTCTAATATGAACCAGATGAACTTTACTGAACTCGTTGCAGTGCGCAGAACGGAAAGCTGACGGCTCCACTGCGTTTTGTTTTTCAGCTTGAAGAGGAGCAGTCCATTAAGAACGCCTCCATCTGGGCCATGAAGGAGTACTACGCCAACTTCACCCGTCTGATGAACGACACCGACTCCACGCCTCCACCCATGGACCCGTCCGATGTGATCCGAGGCCCCTGCTGGGAGACCGCGGTCGGCATCGTAAGAACAGTTCAAATATGCCACACGGGATAGGACTGAGACTTTATCACATACCTGCAGTAGGTTGAGCTGACGTTTAAGTGACTACGATTATGGGATTTCTGGACTCTTTCAAATCTAGAAGAGCTCAAAAATGTAACAACACCTGCATAAATGTTTAGAAACGTGCTGACTCTGTGCTTCTGGTTGTTTCAGGAGTTCGTGAAGCTGACCGTGTCGGACATCCAGGTGACCTACCTCACCATCCTCATCGGTGACTTTGCCCGAGCCGTCATCGTCCGCTTCCTCAACTACTGCTGGTGCTGGGACCTGGAGGCGGGATTTGTAAGTGGAACCACGACGCACACGTCCGTTTACAGCTGGATCCGTTTTATTACACACCTGTTATAACTAGTGCAGGGCTGTTTTAACGTCTTTAATGTAACTTGATGTTTAAGCTTGAGCTCATCTGAACTACTTTATAAACTGTCGATGCATCGTATTCTATAAGATCATCATATGTTTGTAGCGTCGCTGTAGGCGTGGGGGGCTAACACTGGTCCAGTATTGGTACTGGCATCACGTGTACATTATACACCTAAATACTTCAAAATGTCATATTATTAAACTTTGCTCTAATAGCTGTCCATGATAATAATAATAATAATCCTTTATTTAAAGAAGGAGGAGAATTTGAAACTCGACCCATGAAACGCTTCATCCTTCAGTTCATCACAAACATTTAAAATCAACACATTTGGAGATACGTGGTTTTCACTGGACAAGGAGGGGATGAAAAACTGTAAAAGGAAGTAAAGCTGTCACACAAACGGAGTGGAGGAAAAAGCTCAATATTTGCCTCTGAGACGTGGTGGAGTAGAAGGGTAAAGCTGCAGGAAATGGAAATACTGCTAAAGTACAAGTACCTCAGATTTGTTGTGATAAAATCCTATGTTCTGTCTTTTAGCCGTCATATGGAGAGTTTGACATCAGCGGTAACGTCCTCGGACTGGTCTTCAACCAGGGGATGATTTGGTAAGAACCATGTAATTGTGTGTGTTTAGTCGTCCTGAGTGTGTGTGTGTGTGAGTTTACATGCCTGAGTGTGTGTTGCTGTATCGTGTATCAGTGATGGTGTTTGAGTTCAGGTTTCACTGCAGCCTCTTTGAAAAGAAGCGATCAGCTGAAGTTTAATAACAGGTTACAAAACATTATCTAACCACGCGCGGCAGCTTAGTGTGTGACACCGTCACGCGATACGAGATGCGTTACGTTTTATTATGTTCACGATGGATTGGATATGAAGACGCACGACGGGACAAATCCCCAAAGTGAAGCCAAAACGCCGTGTCATTCGCCCCCTGGTTTCTGGTTACAGTCAAGTGGAAACAACAGCGGCTTGAAAGTGAAGCCAACGCTGAAGTATGTTAAAGTGTGAAGCCAGGCCACTAGATGAGGCTCCCATAGGCTTACCTTATATTCCCTCTAGAAATACAGACCCCTCTTCTCCTAATTTGTGCGTTGAGGTACAACGGGCATTTAACAAAGAGAGACACCCTCACCTCGGAGCCGTCGTTTTAAAAGCAAAGTATGAAATATATTCCTCACAAAAACACTGTATAGACTCTGGAACTGAGGCACCTTTAAAGATGCGGCGCTGAGAACGAGGAGGCGGGAAATGAGAAGAGCCCGAAGTCGGAGTCATTCATTTATTTGGACCTTCTAATAACTGGGCGTTTTGTAAAAGAAATGACCAGTAATGAGATAAATGCAACTCTAACCTGAGATCATATCTGGGTTTTTCACCAGATATGTCGGTCGTTTTCCAATAAAAGCTTTAAAAATAAAAATGGAAGCGTTTCAATCCCTTCTGAACCGGCCACGTTCCGCTTCCATCCTGTGCGTTGCATTGTGTTTAAAGTGTTGTTGTTTTTCAGGATGGGGGCCTTTTATGCTCCCGGTCTGGTCCTGATCAACGTCCTCCGCCTCCTCACCTCCATGTATTATCAGTGCTGGGCCGTGATGGCCACCAACGTCCCCCACGAGAGAGTCTTCAAAGCCTCCAAGTCCAACAACTTCTACATGGGTCTGCTGCTCCTCATCCTGTTCCTCAGTCTGTTACCGGTCGTCTACACCATCATGACGCTGCCGCCGTCGTTCGACTGCGGACCCTTCAGGTACGAACCACAACAACACGTGAAGACAAAAGAATATTGACTCATACGACAGTGAAATCAAGATAAGAACATTTACAACAGACTGAAACAGCTGAAATGCCATAAAACTGACCATTCTCTTGTAGAACTTCTTAAGGTTTCGTCTACTTTTCACAGATGAATGTAGTTTACTCCTCGTTTTTGAAGCGAATCACGTCATGTCATGTCACGAATCATGTCTTTGTTTGCAGCGGGAAGCAGAAGATGTTCGATGTGATCATGGAGACGATCGACCTGGACCTGCCGGCCTTCATGGGAACTCTGTTCAGCTACGCAGCAAACCCGGGTCTCATCATCCCGGCTGTACTGCTCATGGTGTGAGTGTGGGATCTCAAACGTACACGCTCTGACCATCTCTGATTTGCTTCATACTCTCAGAAAATAATGTCATTAGTCGTAGTAAACGCCAGACAAAATGTCAGCCTTATGTCTTCATTAGGTTTTGAGATGTTGAGGCTTTGAAAATGGGTCGTGACGCTGATTTTACCGTAAAAACGAGCGGTTCAGAAAAAGATGCTGAGTTCAACAAGTCACTACTTTGTTCTTTTGTACGTTGTTCTAAGGTACAAGATGTCTTTAACGTCTGTAAAAGAAGATCCACAGCTGAATATTTGACAAATTATAGATCGCTGAAAACTGTAAAAACTTAATGTGTACTTCAGAGCATTTTGTCCTGGTGTATCTCCACGTTGAAGCACATCACATCTTTAAGAGTTGGTATTTATTTCTCATGTTGTAGAACTATAAATATGACATTGGCAGGAACACATTTCGATTAAAACATGCAAGCATCAGAACTTCATTAGGTTTCAAGCTGCTAAGGCTGAATTTAAACCTTTCAAACCCTTTTTAGTTTCAAAATATGAAGCTGCTTTTGATAGATTGTGATCAGTTTTTCTACATGTCTTTTATACGTTATTCAAAAAGCACCAACAGGTTTAGTTTTGTAAA
>JAPQRN010000005.1:1755178-1768940 GCA_037367275.1 Coranthus polyacanthus
ACTCCTTCATGGTTTTTAATACAGTTACATGTTGATTTGTCTTTTCCTGCTGTTTTTCTGCAAACTTTGTAATTTACGACTTTTCAATAAAGCTCCATAAACTCATTCTTCTGCTGCTGCTCATTTTAATTAGTTTTCATGTTGATTTTACTTTTTTACATATATAGAGAGAGAATGTTATTTATTTCTATTCAGTTTAGGTTTTTTTTTTATTTATGTCCATTTGTTTTTTTTCTATTATTTTATTTATTTATTTATTTATTTTATTTCAAATTTTTCACATTTATTACACATTTTTTTATTCTGTTCTATTCTTATTTATCCATTCATTTTGAATTATTTAAAGTTATGTTTTTGTTTTTTTGTGGTTTTTCCTTTATTTCTTTCTGTTTTCCGTCATAATGTGATTTAAATCAGATTATTTCATTCATTGATTTGTTGTAGATAAACCTCAGAGTGAGATGAAGCTAAAAAAAGAAGAAAAACAGACTCTGTCGCCGTGGTTTCTTCACATCCGTGTTCTTTGTATTTGTTTTGTTTCTTTCTCTTTAACCTGTTGAAACTATGTGGATCATCAGGTTCACGTCGTGTAATTGTCGTGTTTATCGCTGATCTCAGGTCAGTGTTCAGGTGTTTTTACTGCACCGTTTTTTTTAAAGCACCGTCCTCTTCATCTGAACTGCTGCTGTTCTTTATGTCCGTGGCGACTGTGTGGGTTTTATGTTTGATTAAAGGGTGAAGCAGATGAAATTTAAGGCTCAGAGGAGTCGCCCGACCAGTCGGAGGTGCAGTCAGACCGTCACCTCGCAGGAATGCAGTCGTTGAATGTAAAACACCTGAAAACCACCTGCAGACTCAGGGCGGAGTCTCTGCAGAGGAGTTAAAAACCTGAACCTGAACCAGAGTCCCTCAGAGCTGTGACGACCGCCGTCACTGGATCAGGTGAGATTTTCAGACACAGAAGAAGAACCCTTCACCTCAAACATTTTGACATAAATGCGCTCATTTCGCTTTTCTTTTCTTTTCTTCCTGCTGCTTCAGTTTCAGGTTTTGTTCTCGAGTTTCCTGCCAAACAAACATGGCTTTCTTCAAGAGATTCTTCAAAGATATCATTCATGACAGAAACCCTGATGATGAAACAGTCACAGTGAGTCACAGACTAATACAATACTCCAAAATACTCCACTACAAGAAAAAACGTCCTTGTGTAAAACTATAGGAATATTATCAGCAAAAAGTATTAAAACATGAATGTTAATGTTAATTGTGCAGTAAAACGGTCCCTGTCAGTGTTTTACTGTTATTCGTTACTATTATTGATTCATTTTGCTGCTGCAGCTCAGTTGAGATCCTTCATCTGGGTTTTCTCTAGTATTTTTAAGTTTTTAGTTCGTTTTGATGTTCTACACGTTGATCTTTTGGCTTTTCTGGTTTCCAAAATGGCCGTTACAATAGTAGTGGTTTAATCTACATCGATGCATCAATTCTATAAGATCATCGTCTGTCCTGTGAGAACCACGTATCTGCAGAAAGTCAACGTTTCATGAGCTCAGAAAAACAGGCCTGTTTTCAGCCTTGTCACGACGCATTTTACAGCGAATCCAAGAGGGTTTTTAAAGACTTTATTTAGTTCAAGAAGGAGGAGGATTTGAAACTCGACCCGTAAAGGAAACACTTCATCTTTGAGTTTATCACGGACATTTAAAATCAACACATTTGTTGTTTTTTTCTGGACAAGAAGAAGATGAAAAACTGTGAGAGGAACTGAAGCTGTCGGACAAACGTAGTGGAGTAAAAAGAAGAATATTTGCCTCTGAGACGTAGTGGAGAAGAAGGATGAAGATGAACGAGAACATTGAAGAGATAAAAACACAGATGAGATGAACATATATAAGACATAAAACACACATGAATCACGTGTTTACATGTTTGATAAAACCTAATGCGTGAAGACATGAAGCATCCAGACAGTGAAGGCGTCCAGTGTAACCTTTTTGAAACATTTTTGTCTTATATGCGTCTATTTTCAAGTCCACAAAACAAAAGCCCTTGTTGTTCTTACATTTTCTATTTTTCAGTTTCGGTTTTGTTGTTGTTTGTAGTTGTAGTTTTGTTGTTTGTAGTGCAGTGCTGATATCTAATAAAACATCTGGATTTCTGGTTGATTTTCAGGTGAAGGGAAAACCCAAACCCAAGTATTACGGTACAGTTGTCCCGTATCCAAACTTCAACGCCAGCCACGATGCTGGAGTTCTTCAGAGCGCCATCAAAAGTGAAGGTGTGTCGACGTAAAACTCATGTGTTTTCATTAAAAAGTTGATTGTACTGAATGAAACAACACTTAAGGCTCATGACGTCGCTCTTCTCATGATTTTAATAAAAATAGGAGGTTTTAAACTATTCTTTTGAGAACCTACAATAAGATTAAAACCCGGCCTTGTCCCTGTCAGGAGTGGACGAGGATGTGATTATTTCAGTCCTGGTGATGAGAAGCAACGAGCAGAGGCAGAAGATCAAAGCCGTTTATGAAGCGTCCACTGGAAAGGTGAGTTTCTACTGCAGACAACAGTGAAATCCTACCTTCTCCAACCTGATTCTGGACCAAGAGGCAAGAAACCTTAACTTAAAGTTGTAATACCGCTCACTGCCACTGGGGGTGGCTCCGATACACTTACATTGAACTTCTCTCGAAATAAAACGAAGTCAATAATCGTTCTCCAGGACTAACTCCGGTCCAGTCGTTCGCTTTGGACCTTCTAGTAAGGGATCTGATCCATCTTTAACTGTTTGATCTCACGTCAAATAGAAGCTTTGATGTCTGCCGTGTCGGGCTTTGATTGACAGGTCGGTATGGGCTCGTTCGCCTTCGGAGTTTCAGTTTATTTAATAAAACACGTTTTATCCTGACATAAAGCTCTACTGTAGCTGTGGTTAATAGGTTCCACTAACAAGTCTGTAAAACGACTTTGCAAAGAAATGTTTGATGACTTTTACCGTTTTACCGAGTCAGTAAGCTAGCGCTTAGCATTAGCTCACCTCTGACCCCTAGGGCTCCCGTAGCCCCGCCCCTTTTGTCCAAATATGGACACGTCCGGCTCCAAAAAAACCAACATGGCGCCGGCCAAATCCAAACTACTGGTTTACAACTACCAGCAGTTCAGAAACCTCTGTCACTAACACGGTCGGTGTTGTAGACCCATGGAAACCATCTGCCATCACATTACAACATGCAGCAGATTTTTACTCAATATGGGTTTTATTAAGTGAATATTAATTACATTTTGAAAGCTTTGTTGCATGGCTGATAAAACTAGTCTACTCAGTCTTGGAAGTTTCCTTGTTTTGTTTCTGTTTTTATTTGGTGATTGGTGACAGGATTGGACTTCCTGGTTTTCCCAAAACCGTCACATCGCCAACATTTAACACATCACAGCTTTGACTGTTGTGTCTGTTTAGAAACATGGTGATGATGCTGAACATTGAATCCCTGAACGTCTTCATCGTGTTTGTTGCAGAGGCTGGATGTGGAACTGAAGAAGGTTCTCAGGTCCGATCTGGAGGACGTCTCTCTGGCTCTGCTCATGACACCGGCTCAGTTTGACGCCTACCTGCTTCGTAAAGCCACAAAGGTACAGACGCTCTTCTGCATCTTCAACCTTCTGTGAGACATACTGTATGAGTAGGACAATCAGACTTCTATGACAATGACATGACTATGACATTTTATCGTTTTGGTGCAGAAAACTACTTTAGAGACATGTGTATAAATGCTGAATAAAGGATGTTAAAGTATACAGTTGGAGTTCTGTACACATGATAATAAAATGTTTTATATTTCAGTTAAATGTTATATTTTCTCTATGCAAACAGCGTCTGGGAACAGATGAAGACGTCCTGGTGGAGATTTTAGCAACGAGAACAAATGAGCAGATTCGTGAGATCAAGAGAGTCTTTAAACAAGGTTTGAACTGATTCTAATGGATCGGTGCGGTGATTCTTATCGTTCTTAACAGGTTGTTTAAATATGTGTGTTTTGTTGTGTAGTGTTTTCGGTATGGAGCCGACGGTCTCCGGTACATTCCTAGACCGTGCAGCTCTGTGCTCACAACACTCTTAACTACTGTCATTTGTGTCTTTAATGATATTCCTGCGTGTGGCGTTGCATCCTGTGTGTTGAAATGTTTCGTGTCGTGTCCCTCAGAGTACGAAGAAGAGCTGGAGGACGTTATTAAAGACGACACCAGCGGGGATTTCACCGCAGCGCTCCTGGCCATGCTGAAAGCCAACAAAGACGAGAGCACCGAGGTCGACATGGCTCTGGCGCAGAAGGACGCCGAGGTACGCTCAGGAAAATCCACTTTTAAGGCACCGTCCTTCTGCAGCTCTCTCCTCTCAGTCCAAATCAAAAGACTAAATATATAAATGATGTTACACCGTTTTACACTGCTGTGGAGAAGCAAAATATCAGAGTTGTGGGAGCTGCCGTGTTGCTTCTGAGTAGAGCAGTAGAGTCGTGTTCTACGATCTGGAATTAAAGCTGTCAGTCGCATATTTAACATATAAACACCTGATCTGCCAAAATCCTGTAGATTTTCTGCAGCTTGAAACCAGAGTCGGCGCAGAATTCTTGTTTCCTTGAATTACAGTATGATTAAAAGGAATTTTTGCCCAATGACGCGACAAGACTATTGCGCGCTGAAGGGTTAAAGGTTTTTAAGATTAAGGTTTTTTGGGTTGAAGTTTTTTCACAGGGTTTTCAGGAGGTTTAGGTGCTGTTTGGGTTCCAGCATTTTCCATAAACTTGTGGACGTCTTCAGTCCACGAAATGCGCACAAAATGTGTGTATTTCCAATAAAGAAATGATAGAAAAATCTACTATTTCACATAGTTTTGGACATACAAAAGTTTGAAAAAGCTACGCCAGATAAAAAAATACACAACTTCCAAAAAGTTTGAAAACAGAACTTGCTAAAGGCTGGAGACCAACTGCAGACATTAGTTTAGTTTTGATGATCTCCACATAGATCTGACTCTGGAGGAGATATACACTCTATGTCCAAAAGTATGTGGACGCTATATTCATCCTCTGTTTGCAGTTCTTTTCTGTTTGGAACCATGTTTGTTTTAGGTCTGAATGCTGCATGTACCGACAGCAGTGCACCTCAAAGCAGTTTGGGAAAAATACTGGCACCGAGTCGGATCGATGGAGAAATTGTTTTCTCATTTTGGCAGGTGCTTTGTTTTTTACAACAGGGTGGTTCTCACATTGTTAGTTAGAATAACTGAGCTAGACATTGTCAAAATGTGGAAAATGATCATTCTTTAGTTTACTGTACTGCAATAAACCAGGTAACCTGAAGAGAAAATATTCACGTCTGAGCCTCGACTGGATTAACTCTTAAATTTTCCCGATGTTTTTGCATCGGATGCACCTTGTAGATTCAAATTAGTCTGAAAAATCTGGAACAACCAGCAGTGAGACTCAGCGGCCGGTTCGCTCTGTGATTTGAAACACGTCAAACAATCACATATGGGAGTGTTTTTTTTGCCGTCCTCATACTTTTGGTCACATGGTGTTGACTGTTGCTGATGTTTTGATTTCTTCAGGTTCTGTTCGAAGCAGGTGAGGACAGCGAAGGGTCGAACGTCTCGGCCTTCATCGACATCCTGACCGCACGCAGCGGACCGCAGCTCTCCAAGAGTGAGTTATTATTACAAACACACGCCTGGAAAAACAGGCGGAACCGCCTCCGTTGAGGTAACACACCCACAGAGCAGGAACACAACAGGAGAACACTGGTGGACGAAGCAGCTATAGACCCTTTACTGCATTTGAAGTGATGTCAAATGCACTGTTAGAAGTAAAAGTTCAACCTCAAAGCCTTTTTAACAGTTGGAAATGAAGTGCAGCTTTACATTTGTTTTTCAACCAGTGAAGCTTCACTAGACTCGCTCTTTGTTTTACATACTTGACAAGTTGAAAAACCACAGCTGATGAATCACAGCTCCGTCGCGGACAATGACAAAACCTGCTGCAGTCGGTTCACAGCTGCTGGTTTTTGCAGAATCGTGGAGGAGCGAACGCGTTTGAAAAGTCCCCCAAAAAAAAAAAAAAATCACCTCTTATCTATCTATCTATCTATGGAAAATGTCATGAGGTCAAGGAAAAGATGGAGGAGAATTCATAAAGACTTGTGGTGAAACTACAATGTTCTGAAGATAAAAAAGCTCGACAAAAAGCCCATCTTGGATCCTTTACTCTCTCTCTTCCCGTGTTGTTTAATGCAGGCTATAATAGAAATAAATGAAGGAAAACACACCCACTCAAACGTCTCATATGTGTTGATATGAATACCATAAAGTCTGATCGTATGAAAATACATCAATAATCTTGAATTAGGTCTAAAACTCCACTGCTGCTCGACACTGAGAGGAAGACTTAAATGTTGATCTTTAAGAACTAATATCACTGATCAAAAACACTTTCTTTCTGTTGTATTTCTTCATTAAATACCTGTGTTGTTTAGTCGTATGTCTTCGTTAAATACCTGGTTCTTCTTTTTTTCCCATCAGCCTTCCAGAAGTACGCCTGCGTCAGTGACACCACTTTACCCAAAGCCCTGCAGATGGAGCTGAAAGGAGACATCGAGGACTGTCTCCTCGACATCAGTGAGGACGATTCGATCCATTTTTTTGTCCCTTTTCATGACTAACGGGTTACTGGGTTTTATTCAAGAGCATGTGGTGCTGTTTTGTTTTGTAATGAGATGGATCATAAGTGGATGTGGCTTCGTGAAAACAGAGCTAAGACCGTTCGCCTCCACCTCCTCAGAACAACACATTTAACCCCAGATACTTGCTGATATACTCGTGCGTGGATTGTTTATGGTCTCCTTGAACGGGGAAAATAAAACCCAGCAGCTCCTGTACGCAGCACTGATATTTACAGTTTTGTGTCTTTGTGTGTTTTTGATGTTTAGTCAAAGTTTCCTGGAACACAGCGGCGTTCTTCGCTGAGAAGCTCCATAAGGCGATGGAGGTGTGTATCCTAATAGGTCCAAATCCTAATGACGTCCCTTTCACACAAACGATTTCACGTGTGTGTAAAGTTTCAGCGATCTTCTTAACCCTTCTTTGGTTTTAGAAAAATCCCAGGTGACATGATTTGTCCACATATCCTACAGATGTTGAATAAACACAGTAATCTCGCAGAGTGTGCTGATTTTAACCCTCGTCGTCCTCACAGCGTCACGGCACATGCGAGGAGACGCTGATCAGGGTTTTGGTGAGCCGGTCTGAAGTCGACCTGAAGAAGATCGTAGAGGAGTACCAGGCCATGCACGACATATCTGTGCAGGAGGCCATATGGGTAACATCACATACCTGTTCTAAGTTTAAGAATTAGAACTAATAAGTCCTGTTTTTCACGTAAGCCGACTCACCTTCTGGACACTTGTTTGTCTGTTTTGCAGCACGACACTGACGGACATTATCGGAAAGTCCTGCTGGGTCTCTGTGGACCTTGTTGAAGCTCTGATCTGACTCTTTGCTGAAGATCGAGGCCAGGGTTTCATCGTCAGAAATATACCGTCTTTCTAAATTATTTGGAAAAACATAATCTAATAAATCTGTTTCCCTGGCATCACTAACAGAAGCATTTTCTTATTTCTGACAAAACATAATTTAAGATCATGAGCAAAAGTTTTCCCACCTGTCGTCGAGAACAGTTTTTCTTTAACCTCTGGAAGAAAATTGCTGTTGAAATAGAGATAAACAAAGATGCATGAGGAGAAAAAGAGCAGCAGTAAAACAGCAGGTTTTCTGAGTTAATACAGATTATATTACATATATGTCAGGAAACTGTTCATCCTTAAATTTGTTTTATGCTTTTTCCTTTTAAATTCTAGAGAGGAAAAAATATTTTTAATAAAGTTCTTAAAAGTGTACCACAGTCCTGTTTCTTGAACTTTACATTTGAATTAACTGAACTCTGTTACAATATGTGAGAACTAAAAATATATTGTAAAGTCTTTTAATTCAGTGTATGTGACTATTTTTCTGTGAAAATAAAATAATAAAGGGTGGTTTTAGTTAGATTTTTTTGGAACAAAATACCGTATTAATGATTTTTATAGTTCTTTTTAAATTTGCATAAAAACAAATTTGGAGACGGTCTTTTGACAGTTGAAACAAATGGTATAAAAATGTACTTTATGTGTGTATTTGGTTTAAGGAATTTTAAATGTACCCGTATCGGTAAAACTTTATAGGCTAAGAGTTTTGATAATTTAATTTTGAGAATACTTTTGTTTTATTTTCCGGGGGGAGCATTTTTTTGTAAAACAAAATAAATGAATATAGTTGTTAATAAATATAATCCTATAAATATTATATAAATAAATACAGCTACAAGCGGGCAGTGCCAAAAATACATACTATTATTACACTAATTTGCCTGTGTTTATGTATTTATTTCTTTATATTTTCCTTTATTTATGTATTTCTTTGTTTTTGACACTTATGGTCCTCCGTACTTCTTTCCGTCGTCATCAGCGGCTGTCCACTGCGCATGCGCGCCGTTGACGAATACGTGACGTGGAATGTTTATCGTGTCCGGTCCGGAGCCGCTTCTGAAGGGATTTAATCACCGATTTTACCTTCAAATGTGGGGAAGTCAAACCTTCTGATTGTCGTTTTGTGTCTAAACGGACTCATATATCTGTTGGACACACACGACAAACACTGAAGACGGAAATACAGGCACGTAAACGGGCATGCCGGGATGGGCAGCTAGCTAACCGAGCTAGCTAACAGGCTAGTGAGGTGAGTTTACATGTAATCCTTAATTTACAGACTTGTGTAAAATGAAGGAACAGCACCATTATGTTATCTCATACTGGAGTGTGAAAAATAAACACTAGACCATCTTTTTAACGTCCCGAAGATCGATTGACGACATTAGCTCGACATTAGGCGACACTTGGAACCAGCTGGATTAAAAAACAATCCCAAAAACTGATTTTAAATCGTTTTAATCAAGATAAACGACATAGTAGGATAGTAGGTCATTTCCCGTGGCCATCACTGAGAAAAGGCGACACTTAAAAGGTGTTCACATTCTGAGCTGAACATTATCCATCAACCTGATTTATGCACAGAAAATTCACATCCCTTTATTTAGCTTTGATTCTAAAATAACTAATAAATCTTAGTGAATCTGCTTCTGTATCTGTAATAATGTGTATATTGATGTAGACTGGGAATAAAAACGTCCTTAGTGTCTCAAGAAGTGTTAGTATAACAAGTATTATCAGCAACATGCACTTAAAGTATGAAAAGTCAAAGTAGTCAGTGTGCAGTAAAATGTCCCTGTCAGTGCTTTACTGTCATATCTGATGTTTTTGATTCATTTTACTGCTGTACATGTTTAAGTTGAGCTCATTTTAACGACTTTACCGGGTTTTTGTTGTTCTAAAATACAACAAACACTACAATTATTAAGAAAATGACGTAAAGAAATGTGAAACAAATCTGCTCCCAATTCCAATTTTGCAAATAAGAGATTTGATAATAGATATTTTCTAAGGCTTGCTTTTGTTATTTCGTTGCTGCTGCTGATCATCTTCGACCACCTGCTGTGATTCCAAATATAAGGTGATCCATACGAGGAGAAACTGGAGCTAAGAAACAGTTCATGTTGTTCCTGTTCTCCACCTGTAAATATACTGCGTTTTATTTCCCCGTTTAGCTTCCAGTCATGTTCACGACACTGGGGACGTAACGCATCGAGTTTGAAGCTAAAATGGAAGAAAAATACAGCAGTAACGTCCTCTCAGGAGGGAAACTGGGGATGGTGGAAGTGCCCGATTCCAGGTATGTTTCTAACTTTATTCAGCTGATGAAAGTTAATACTTCTACACTATAAAAGTATATGAACAGCTGGAAAATAAAGCTTCCATATGTGGTTGTCAAACATGCCGGGTCTTTTCTGCAGCTGTCTCCACTTCCTGCTCTGTTGTGTTTCGGGGTGTTCTTCCTTCATATAATCTCAGAATATGGACGAACACCGAGTCAAATATGTAGATGGTGGTTGTGTAGATGTGGGCAGATTGTCAGGTGATTAATCAACAAATCGTTTTAGTTTTACGTTAGTGTGAGAGCGCTAAAACTGTAACAGCTCAAGAGGAATGTGAGGTAAATACGAGGACTGTCTGTAAATAAAGGGTGCAAATATCAGTATATTGATTTCTTTGTCCTTTTCCTCCTCAGGTTAACCAGGTACATCGTTTTACTGGTCGTCTCAAAGGTCCTCAAGGCTCTCGGGATCTTTGAATCGTACGACATCCTCAAAGTGGTTCACATTGTGCAGTTTATCTTCATACTCAAATTAGGGTAAGACCCCCTGGCAAACCTGTCGCCTTTTTCACTTATTTCACCGTGGCTTTAACATTTTAATCACCGGTGCGAATGGATGCAACGTCCGTGACTCAGTGTGTGCTTGTTGTGTTTTCTCAGGAGTGCTGTTATTCTTCTGTTCTTTCAAAAACCTTTCTCCTCTGGAAAAGTCATCTCAAAAAGACAGGTGTGTCCACGTTTCTGTCGAACATTTTGATCTTTCTTAAACGATGTATTTTGGGAATGTAAGCAGACTGTGAAGTGTCTATCTGTTGGAGAAAATTAATGTGAAAAACATATTTCATGAAACGTTTTCTTATGATCCCTGTGTTAAAACCATGATTTCTTCTTCTCTGTTTTCTCTCCAGTGGATAAAGTTACTAAAGCATGCTGTTTTCAGCTGCATCATATCCCTGCTGGGTTTCTTCGGTTTAACTCTCTGTGGACCTTTAAGGTAAAACGTCTCGGTCTCGCTGTGATTAAATCAAATGTAACTTTTCCTGAGCGCTGAAATGCTAACGTACATTATTGTCCAACCTCTGGGACACGCTTGGCAACAGAGAAAATGAACTTGCAAAGACGTGAATATCCAGAAGAGCCCGAAATCCCTGCAGCTTTGTGGAGGATTTGTTGGTTGCAAAGAGAAAGAGTTGGTCTCTTCATGCTGTTTCTGTCTCTCACCGTGAGTCTGTGAAACCAGCAGATAAAAGAAAAACAATGGACCATGAAAACCAGCTGCTGTTTTTAATCATTTTCAACAGTGTTTCTCTAGATGAATCAGGTTCCGCATACACAGACTTACTGCTTGTGGGATGATTTTGTTACTGCCGTTCGTCTGTGTAGAGGATTTGTGACAATAACACACATTCAGAAGATCATCACACTTCCCTTTAAGACTTGTTGTGTTACGCACGGCTGAAGATAGTGTTATATGTGAATTGTACATATTGTATCGTGTCCGTGACGCGTTGCCGGTGCCGTCTGCAGGACGTTGCTGCTTTTCGAACACAGCGACGTGGTGGTCATCGCGCTCCTCGGGGTCCTGTTCACCAGCTCAGGAGGGGGGCCGTCCAAGGTCAGGGGTCATACATTTGCTACACACAAATTGAAAGGTTTTCTCTCTACATAATGTCCAGAAATGTCAGTTCGCGGATAAATATTTTAGGTGGAGTTTTCTAATATGTGATTTGATTTATGTTTGCACAGACCAGAGGCGCTGCTTTCTTCATCATCGCTGTCATCTGCCTCCTCCTCTTCGACAACGACGACCTCATGGCAAAGATGGCCGAGCACCGTATCCTGTTGTCCGTCAGATAAATGAAAAAGAACAAATACTTCACTCTAAAAATACTCTGTTACTGTAAAAGAACAAATTATCGAAAAGTATGAATATTCTGACAGATATTTTCTAGATTGATTGTTTTGTTTAAAAAATGTCTAAAATATAACATACAAAAGCCAAAAACGGTTTCTCAAAGTCCAAAATGACGTCTTCAGTGTATTCACTTCTATTCACTTCTTTTAGTTGATTTATGTATTTTTTTTCCATCCATTTACTGCTTGAATACTAAATGTAATGCAGTTTAAAAAGTCCAACGTGCACTGAGTCGTATTGCAGTCGTAGAAGTTTTGTTTGTCTTGACTCTGAGCAGCTGAGGGACATCATGACAGCGCTCTCACTCATTTCCTCTACACGGCCATCGCGTTTTTAGGCGTTGCCGATCACAAAGTAAGTGAAGACCGTACCCTGCGTTTATTTTTCTTGTCAATTCGTCCACCAGTAGTTTAGTAAAAATACTAACTCTGTCTCTGGCCTCCCTTCAGGGCGGTGTTGTGCTGCTGGTGGTCTCCGTCTGTCTGAAGGTGGCCTTCCACACGGCCTCCAGGAAACTGTCGGTGGAACTCGGCGGAGCCAAGCGTCTGTACGCTCTGGACAACCTGGTCTCTGCTGCGGTGCTGCTGCCCTGGGTCATCGTGCTCTCAGCCACCACAGACGTAAGTTCACAAAGGGACACGTGTTCGTCTGTTCGTTGCGGAGAAGTCGGTCATTTCATCATCGAGTCAGATGAGTTTTCACTTTAAACCACTGGAATTAAAAGTTGATTTATAACTAAAAATCAAGCAAACGGCGAGGTCTTTAAAAGAGGTGGAAACTTCCACACAAACGGCCACTCACGTCTCCATGTTTGTCTCATTTATGGGACTAATGCTCACGGTCGCGCTTTAGTTGTTTAAAGCTGGATGTTTCAACAACAACTCTCATTTTCCTACACTGATTAATGAAAACGCACATATCAAACTAATGCTACTGTAACCGGTGTGGGTTACGTTGACAAGACACAGCCGGGCTCTGTTTATTTTCACATAACCACATGTACACAAACAAACAAACAATACGAAATAAGAGGACGTTATTAGATGATAAAGGGAAGTATCAACCTCTGTTTCTCTGACGGGGAGGTATGAGGGCGAAGCGGTCTATATACATATACATATGGAGAACCAACGAAGAAGAAATAAAGGAGGGACCTGGAACATGAATAAAAACAGACAAAGTCACATAAAACAAATAATTAGAATCATTTAGCTGATTTTATGTAACTATAAACACAATTCTAAGTGACCTGGTTAGACTATGCTTCCTAATAAGTGGAGTGATCAACTAAACTTAAAGTTATACCACAATCCTAATCTCCTTTGTGTCGGGTTTCAAGTCACTGCGTTTCTGTAGTTCTTTCTCTGAGACTTTTGTGTTTTGGCTGCTAGTAGAAAAAAAAGATATTTAATGGAGTTATGTCTTGGTTCAAATATTTTGGATGATTGATATTTTCTAAACCAAAACCTAATTCAATATCTTGAAAAAATCACATGTGGCACAAAGAAATGATAGGAAATAGTGAACATGGCAGACGCAAATTAAACGCATCACATATTCAATCAAGTGCGACGTTGGAAAAATCGACTTTTTTGCTGGGAAAGTCTCCTGTCTTCAGTATTTATTAAATTGTGGCAGGGGCCCTGTGTAAATAAAGGAAATATTTCACTTTTTAAACTTCATTCACACATTTTCAAACCTTTAACAGTGTCTCTGCACCACCAGGTGGCGCCACCAGGGGGCGGTGCTGTGCAGGAGAGATGGATGTTCTTGAATGAATCAAATAAACACACATCCACTGATTAAACTTCAACCTGACACTGCTGTTAATTCTAGTGGATCCAATAAGTAAAATGTGCATCATGTAGAAAATGTGAATTAGAGTTTAGACTTTTTCTGAGGAAGAGAAGCTGGAGACAAAACATTAACAAATATTTTGGTTAAAAAAAAAATCAACCTTGATGCAAATAAACTGAATGCACTTTTTCACCT
>JAPQRN010000005.1:1769192-1784927 GCA_037367275.1 Coranthus polyacanthus
GTTACAGAGTACTTCCATGGTGCCGTATGGGTACTTTTACTGTTACAGAGTACTTCCATGGTGCCGTATGGGTACTTTTACTGTTACAGAGTACTTCCATGGTGCCGTATGGGTACTTGATGAGGTCCGACCGTGACCCCGTGAACCTGCAGGTTGACAGGAGAAAGGCAGCGGAGGACGGGGGGTGTTGAGGGAGGAAGTGAAGGAGTCAGACGGGTCAGTGAAGTGAATCCAGCCTCCAGACTCTTCCATCTGCTATCAGAAGCGTGCCTGTCTGCTTGGTAATTAAAATTAATTACTGATAATTAACTGCAGGCTTGTAAGTTCTGTCACAGCCTTCAAACAACACACAAAACCTTTCCCAATAATGTTTTTTTGGCATCTCGGAGAGTCTGATAGACATCATGTCTGTTCCTCATCATCGTGAGTGCCTGGTGCTTGTTGTTTTGTTTAACGGGCTTATCTAGCTCCTGCTAAGGCACCGACAATTTGTCTTTTAATTCTGAGGCAGCATCGCTTTGCGTGTCTCATTTCAGAGTCGGCAGGAGACTGTCCTTTCCTCTCCTGACGCTCGCAGCCGCCGCCGCCGCCGCCGCGTCCCACTGTGAAGTGTGAATTAGCAAAAGCCGTCGTGACGGTCGGCAGAGAAAACGCCTCACATATCCTCTCACCACCCGCTGGCCTTTGTGTTCAAATGGAAAACAATCTCCTTAAAGTGCTGCGAATAGAGACGAATAATTAATTTATTTTTATGGATATAATTCACCTCAGCAGCAACTTCATGAAAAGAAAATGTTAATGACCAGACTTATTATAGTCCTGAAATTAGTTTTCATTTTTGTTTGATTTTATTTTTAGTTTGAGGAACTGACTAGTTTTTCTATTCGTTTTTTTAGTGTTAGTTTTTATGAGGAAAGCCTTGATTTGCAAAACCGTTGTTTATTAAAGGTCACATATTGTACAAAGCAATTTTATTCTCGTGCACCGTGAACATTAACATCGGAGAAAAGAACCAAAACAAAGCGATCTGTTCTACGCATGTCACTTTTATTTAAATAAGTGTTCTATTTCCTTTTACTGGTGGGGAAATAGAAGATCAAAATGATTACGTATTAAATAAATACATTTTTAAATACAACATTTTTCTTTTGTAAAGACTGTTTATATGGTGGTAATGAAATAGCTACAGTTTCTTTATTAATTCATTTCAACTTTGTCACAGTTTAAAACAAAGTGTTATGTGGCTCCTTGCAGAAAGTTATACTAGAATAAAGGTAAATATAATCATAATAATTATAGAAATAAATAAAAGTACTAATATATAATTAATATATACAAGTGATAATTAAATAACTGGGACTATAGCCGTGAATGAACAAATACATTGTATAGATGTTGATTCTGCATTGTAAATGTCATACATAAATGCAGAACAATGAAAGCTGTGCCCTTTTGTAGTTGGAGAATAAACACTGTCAACACTCATTTAACACAAAAAAAAGAAATAAAAGGGTCAAACTGTACCGTGAACTATAATGAAATATAATAGTTTTTTATGATTAATATATTTGCATGCATTTATTTAACTTCCTATTCTTAATTCTTTGTGTCCTGGTTCTCAAAGCCCTGTCTGATAAATACTGTATATAACAGTGATGTTTCCTGCATGCGGTGAGTGATGCTGATGTCGGTCCATGAAGGGAGTCTTAATTGTTTCCGTGGAGACGGGGAGAAACGGCCCATGAGTTCATCCTCTGACGTACACGCTGTTCTCATTAGCCGAGTACCTGACAGTCCAAGCAGCAGCAGCAGCAGCAGAAGAAGAAGAAGAAGAAGAAACCCCTCTGAAACTGGTCAAACTGACACAGCTGCTTCTTAATCCTTTTGTCAAGAACAGTAATCTCTCCATAGCTTTGTCTGTTGACGTAAACGTCAACTCACCTTTGTGTTTGTTGTACGTCACCTCTGTGATGAAAGGATAGAGATGCTCTGATTAATTTTACCTGGTAGACATACAGCGGGGCTACAAGGACAAGAAAACATCCACGGCTACATGCGCTGATGTTTACACACCGTGAATCCACCTAGAATCATCTGGGACTTAAAACGAAACCTGCATTATCTGATTTTTAATGTTTGAGACTCTTGTACAGAGGACCTTTATTATTTCAATATAGGGTGGTGCTTAGAAGGTTCATTTAAAGCTGCAGGAGCTGAAATCAGGCTAAAAAAGGTCAGAATTTGAACATACACTTTCCTTCTGCAGCTTCTCCTCTCGGTCCAAATCAAAAGACTAAATATGAATAGAAACAAACCTGAAGCCGTTTCACACTGCTGTGGAAAAGAGAAGACACTTTTTTTTTGTTTACAGGCACATCAGTATCAAGTACTTCGAAAGTAACCGGATACTGTCGTGTATACATCTTATCCCAGGTCATTGTGCTGGTGCTAAATGATGCAACAGAAATACAAACATGGCTGCGGCGCTGAAACACTTCACGTCTGGAGCGATGGAGAAATTCAGTTTTGTCTTTCAGTAATGATGAATTCAAATGTACTCGGCAGATTAGATGGAAAAAAAGTATGTTGACCTGTTCAAATCTGTAGTAAAACAACCCAGCGGTTCAACGTCACGAACAGTGCAGCAAGTCAGGACACAGAGGAAAACGGCAAAAAATGTGACTGTGGATAAACATTAAAACCAGTTTTTAATGAAGTTCTCAATGCAAGTAAAACAGAATACATGATGTTGTCACAGCTGTTGCAGACGACATGTCACCACTTTGACACGACACAGTACTGAAAGGCTTTCTGAGTACAAATACATGGCTCGTATGTTAAAGTAAGACAAAAAATAGTAACCTGTACAGAAACAGATGTAACCTGGATGTGTGCAGTCGGAGGCAGATCATTGAAGCTGTCTGTCCTGGATAGAAACACCTCTAGACTCTGTTTATCACAGTGCATTCAGGTTCAGCAGCGGTGAGAAGTATTTTATCCATCATTACATCTTATATGAGAAGGTTGGTTTACAGTCAGATGTGACACATTGGTTTCTATTTATTTACAGCCTTTAAATGACAACATGCCTCTGTACATCAGCTCTTTAATAAACTGGTCACACTTTTCAACATGCTCAGTGATTGAACTGGAAACTGTTTCTTCTCAACATGCATTAAAACTTATCATTATTGTAACTATGTGAATACGAACTACTCTGCTTTTCAATGTACCTGTTCTATTTCTGTGTATTCGTTCTGTTCGCTGTACTCTCAACATCATTGAAAATGAAGACATGCCATCAGTGATTTAACCCTCAGGCCACCCTTTAAAAAATCACACTTGTCCTCTTAAGGCCCTAAAAGGGATACCATGAATAAATACCCTTCATAAAAATTTCAAACATGAAAAACCAATAATACATTTTGAACTAAACATCTAAACACAAAAATAGTTGATGAAAACATAAAATAGCAACAAAGTGAACATTATAAACCTAAATACCAATGTTGCTCTGGCTGCAGAGCATGGAGGTGTGGCTCTGCTGCACAGGTGGCACCGTCGCCTTCGCCCGGTCGTTCCTCGCGGGCCGCCGGTTTCCTCCGACTGCTCTTCGAGCGCTGCTTTCACAAGAGCAACGGCGCTGGGATGTCGCTGCTGCATCAGCGGGGTCACCATTGCCATCCCCAGCTCCTCCAAAATCAAGCGCTGCTTGTAGGTTGTCCTCTCCTTCCATAGTGGATCCACACAAACGCGTTGAACGCCAAAACATCCAGCATGTTGTAGAAGATTTCCAGCGGCCACCTCTGGGTCTCAGGCCGGCAGCTGTCGGTCCCGACAACCTGACGGAGAGGAGAAAAATAACTGAATACATATTCTTCATACCAAAATATATCATTCATTCTTTCTAAGAATGCAAGAAATGGTCTACCGAATATTAATAAAATAATTATAAAAAATAACTATTCCGGGGACGGCAAGTGTCTGGCCCACTCTGGGCTTCTAATGCCTGCATAACACTCCAGCCTTCTCCCCTGGAAGCTCCGGTACATTCATAATTATGTAAATGTGTAAATAGTTATAGCCCACCTTATCAAGATTGTCGACACCGCCCTTGTTCCTGTTGTGGTCCATGATTGTTATGAGGTTTTGGTGGGGTTCGGAGCTGATGGCAGGTCGAGTGAGGCTGGAAGTCCGGGCTCGGCGGCTGCGTTGGGCGGCTGCGTTGGGCGGCCACTCGGGCCACGGTGAGGCGGTCTGGGACAGGGGCAGTGACCATTCGTACGGCTTGCCCCAGGTTCAAAAGCGGATGGAAACGTTGCTCCGTGTTTGCAGTCGGGTAGAAATGCACATTTCTGGCCCTGGCTACATTTCTAACTTCTCCGAAGCACAGCTGCACCTTGTTTACATTCTGCTCTGCTCAGGGATTGGCTGCTGGTTGGTTTCCAAACTTTTATTATGATGCAGACATGTTGCAAAGGTTATGTTGATATGAGGGGACTTTACTTCACCTTTTACCTTTTCACTTCAAACACTTGAATTAAAGAAAATACCATGAGAACCATTGATTTTACAGACCAGGTCTGACTTGCGGAGGAGTTAACAGGATTTAACATGTCTTTATTGCAGTAATAGTAGAATGAATAAGTGATTTTAATGATAGTCAATGGGGTCAAAAAGGGCTCCAGGAGGAGGAACGTGACGATTTGGTCTAGACCGTGGGATTTATTTTTTTGTTTCCGGTGTTGGTGTTGAAATTCCAAAATTCCTAAAAAAAATGAAAATCTTTGCCAGATATCATCATCTCAGCATAAAAACTGTCAAAATGAGAGCAAAACAACACCTCAAAGGGTCGCAGGAGGACCAGAGGGTTAAATAAAGGTTGAATGAATGAAATGATGTATCTTCATCCTCCTCCTTGTCCTACTCGGTGGCAGTGACACAATAACAGCTGGAGGACATGTTTACCTGTTGCTCTCGTCTCCCGTTGCTGGCGGTAGATGAAATGTCAGATTAAATCACATTACGTTGTCAACATCACAGGCGCAAACGGCAGCAGTAACAAGTAACGGGACACTAGTATTTATCATGGAACCACATTTCTCTGTGAGCCTGAATATGATCAAAACGGGGATACTAGCGCACACGTAAACACAGTCACGTCTGCGTGAATCTGAACGGCATCGGTAATAACAGCTGTCAATCATGTATTTAACCCCTACCGGTCTGGAAACACCTGTGATTAGACGAAGTCCGGAGGAGGAGGTGGAAGTCTCGTTTCCTCTCAGACTGTTGAATTACAATACGCTGAAGGGGGGCGCCAAAAAACCTGTTAGGTGCGGGTTTTGATGCACGGCTTCAGGCGGCGCCAGCCACCGTCTCAGCTGATGATCTTTTCCCTTTGGTTCTTTCCATTGTTTATTCCAGTCCGTTTTGTTTTCTTATTTTAGTTTGGGTTGGAGATCTCCGCTGGTTCAGTTGTTGGATTCAGTTTAGTTTAGGTGTGTTCTTTGTCGTCCGTCCATTTCGTGGTTGGCTCGGTCTCTTCCTCATCTTACGTTTCTTTGGGCTGGGATCTCCAACCCCCTTTCTTTGTCACTTTGAATTTTAGTTATGACCTTTTTTTCTGCAGTTAATGGAAACACACGTAATTTGCATGTTTTTTCCGAGTTTTCAAAAGTTTGCTTTAAATTTGCGTCACGTTTTATGGAAACACTGCTCTTGTTACACCACAGTAAACTAAAGAATGAACATTTTCTACATTGTGACAATTCTTACTGTAACTCCTCTTCAGTTATTGTGAGGCTAACAAGGTGAGGACCACTCCGCTGTTGAAGAAAAGTGTGCGGATTGTCAGAGCAGAAAGGCACTGGACAAAATTGGGCTTATTTTCTCAAACCGGGAAAAACATTCCTTTATGGATGTGTCTTGGTGCACAGAGGCACTGTCACGTCGGAAGAGGACAGCATCTCTTCCAAACTGTTGGAGCTAAAGTGGAGCCACACTTTTGTTATCACACGCTGCAGCATTAAGAGTGGAACTGAAATAACACCTAAAAACCAGACCAAACCAGGAAAAAAGATGAGAATTCTTTGATGTCCAGGTTCTTTTGGAGATTTTAAGGGGGTTTCCATCCAAATGTCAGAAAATCAGCAAGAAAATGCGCATCTATACACGTTTCCATCCATCATCGTCATCGTTTTTTTTAGTATTTTATACAATAACATGCGACCTGAGCTGTTGAATGAGGAGCTGGAAGACGTAAGGTCCGTGTGCTTCGACGCTGGGTCACATGTTTGTCCTTTAGACAGAAGAGGATTCTAGTTTTAGACCGAACACCTCCAAAGTCTAAGCATCACCTTTTACATTGAGGGCGACAAGTTGCACCTGACAAACAAAGCTCTTAGTTGCATCAGTTAAAATGTTTTCATCGTGCACATCTTACAGGCTTCTTGTACATTTTCTTCTTTTCAGTCCTCATATTTCTGAATTCTCCACACACTTTCACGTCAGCCATTTTTCTGTTTCCATCACTGAACACTCAACCCCAGTATTTAAGTGTGAGATCACTGGCGCCTCTCCACTCTCCTGCTCCAGCTTCTACGTGTCCATGGCAACATTTCAGTCCAGTATTGATTTTACCATTTGCACACTTTGCAGATCTTGTTATGCCTTAATATTATTGCCCGAGTGAAACGTCCTCCTCCAGCCGCTGGACTGTGCTGAGCTGCAGCGGCTCCATTAAGAGCGGCCCTCAGCCTATTTGGGCCCCAATGAAAGACGCTAATGGTGCCATTAGAGTAGCTAGATTAGTCACACATGAACACTGAATGCACTCGCACAAAGTTACCGCGCTGATGGCAGCCAGACACAGAAAGAAAAGGAAAACGTGAACTTGGATGAAGCCTGCGAAAACCAGACTGAGAGGTTTGGCAAAAAAAAAGATCAGACTTTTATGCAGCTTGTTTTTCTGCAGAGCTGGAATGTATAATTGATTAGTCAATAAGTCAATGCAGGAAAAAAATCTGTATATTTGAAAAGATCCAGTCAGGTTTCCTTTCCTCTGCAGCTGTCGGCTCTCAGTCTCTCAGTCAGATGTGACGGCAAACTGAAAGTATTCGGGTTTCAGACAAAATTAGACATTTTAAAGATGTCGCTTTGTCCTCTGAGAAACGGTTCTTAGTAGTTTTCATTTATTTTCTTACATTGTATTTAAAAATGATCAAGTGAGGTGACGGCGGCTTCTCCCTCTTCAAATTTGGGCTGGTATATGTGGGCGCAGACCAGAATCATTCTGGACGCAATCGGATAGAACGACAAAACGTGTGGCCAGTTGATAAACTAAACCAAACAAGAAGAATGGGAAATGCATGTTTCTTATCAATGAAGGCTTTTAAGGTTATGTTTGTGATTTTGAAATTCAAAAATGAACTCCTATCAGCGGAGAGGGGCAGCATCCCAGTACCCTGGCGTAGACGTTCCCAGGGAAGCTGAGGTGTGTGATCTTCTTACAGCTGGATCACACCCTCTGGTCCCTCTTCTTAAAAAGTGGAACCACAACCCCGGTCTGCCAGTCCAGAGGCACAGGAGTTCCCTAAGCACGTCAGAGACCTCAGCCCCAGCCATGAGCGAGTCAAAACTGAAGCGAGAAACAAAACTAAATGGAACAAAAACGTGAACCTTGGCTCCGACTTTCAGGTGTATCAGTGTCATATAACGTCCCAGCAAGAACCCAAGGTTGATTATCTTAAATCATTTTTAACTGCACAAATTTGTTCTTTTTGAACGTTTAAGCTGACTAGACTTTTATTCTAGTTTGAAGAAATCTTGTCAAGTCTCCAATACTCCATCGGCAGGTTCTGTGGTTTTTTAAGACGGTTTGGTTACATTTAAGTATATTTGACATCTTTCTAGGAAGGTTGTGAATGAGTTCAACTGCTTCCGTGATTTTCCTTTTTATTTATCCATAATGACAACGTCATTCAGTCATTAATGTGTTTGCATTTGCTTCCTAGCAGATGAAATGTCCACAGGTTGGAGGAAACCAAGAGGGAAATCAGCTAAATGACAGTCAGAATGTCAGACTTGATCCCTCTGCATCTCCTCCTCCTCCTCCTTCTTCTTCTTCTTCTTCTTGTGTCAATAGTGCAGCTGGGTCTCGGTCCCCATAGGCTCCATTTAGAGGTCTTGTTTTGATTTCTTCACATGAAATATCACTTCATCTTTAAAGGCCCGGGGGTGGCGTTCCCGCTGTGACCTTTTCCCTGTCAGTCAATAAAATGAACCCTTCTTTCATCAGGAGGACCCACAGGAAAAATTAATGCATCATTCTTCCGTGCTGCATTTGCTTCAGAAGCATTGATTGTGGTCAAATTCATCACCTGCAGCCGGTTGTTACCGAGTTTACTGCAGTGCTGCATGAAAATATAACAGTATAACATCGTACTGCTTATTTTGTAGCTTTTAAAAGCAGGTTTTGCCCAGGGGGGGGGGGGGTGATGCTTGAATTTTAATGCAGTCTTTTCAAGGTTTGAAAAGTGCTTGAATTTTGGATAAAGTGCTCGAAGATGCTTGAAATTGTAACTGTATTTCTTTCACAAAAAATTGCTAGCAGACTGAATAGTGCGCTTATTAGATGCAGGGATGCGATTCTTCCGGCTCAATCCAGAATTTCGGAGGACACAGGTTACTGTGGCAACCTTAAATACGACCCCTCGTGTCAAAGCGGGTGTCAATAATGTTTACAACTTCAATGTGAAGATGACGCGGTACCAGTACTATCAGTGTTACCAAAAAAGCCAGTTCATGTCGGTCTGTCTGGGTTCTGACCGTCCAGACACTTCAGGACCGTTTCCTGTGACTTTGTGTTTGTCTGAAGTGAGAGTGACACGACATCTATTCCCTTTGCTCAACGCCATCGGGCGGGTTTAACCGCAGCTCGAGAAAGATAACTGCGTTACGTGTGCGTTCATACGCACATGCATGAAATGAAAGTGGCACGTGAACGTTAGGCTCCTCCAGACTAATGCAAGATGAAAACTAGTGACTATATATTGAATTTAAAATGTATATTAGCTGGACATACAGGGCAATATGGATGCGCTTCTCACGGTACAGCCACAGTTGAAACAGTATTTTATTATTTGAAAATGTCTGGCGGTGTCAGTGGCAAATGGTTTACAAGACTCATGAGACACAGAATGTCAGTATAGAGTATAAGAGTATAATGTAATCAGGTATGAGTATTGTAGATCTTCTCAAATTATCTTTCACGTAAACTTACGCACTGCTGGTTTGTCTGGTAGATTTTGAAACCCACCAGTGGCAGGTGGACAAAAATATTACAACCCTAGTGAGTCAAAGAGTTTGTTTTTCTTTCCAAGTTTGTTGACATTCAGTTTGAGCGTCTTGACGGTACAGGCTCGGTCCGATAAAAAGCAGTGATTTTCCTTTACGGTAATTCACTACATGTTTACTACTGTGAAGGATAAGTCATTCAAATATCTAGTAATTCTGTGTATAACGTGGAATAGTGGCATTAGAATAAAATTTGGACTTTTACAGGCGAAGAGGGTTAATGCTCCTGGACGCCCCCTAGTGTCCAACTCTTTGTATTTTTAACATTTAATATATCACATAAACTGAAGGTAAACACTGGTTTTGTTAGAATTAGATTTTTTTAATTACAATATATCGCTTTGCCTTATGTATTACAATCTATCACTACATATCGTATCGCACCCCCTGTATCGCGATACGTATCGTAGCCGTACTGCTCACGCCGTGGTGCCAGATAACCACAGCTGACCTTCAGAGGTCTTGTGGAGTCCAGGCCTCGGGTCACGCGTGTTTTGGCAGTAAAAAGGGTGACCTACACAGTATTAGGCAGGTGGTAATGTTACGTTTCCACAGATTCAACGTACTACACGCGCTTACTCTGAAATATTCACATCATCTTTAATAACATACCTCAATTTTCCCTCAGTGCGACTTTGCAAGAGATGAATATTCATTGATCATATGTCTTGTACCTGTAAAGTATTCTTTTAATGTTTTATTTAAGCACATTGACAGTATGTTCACTGAAAGTTTTCGTGCAGGCAAAAAGCTGCAGGTCTCGACAAGCTGTCATCTGGCTGAACGTGTATGAAGTCACCTCATTAACCCATAAAAAAAGAATGAACATGCAGGGATTTCATTCTGAGCTGAGAGTGAATCAATGATGTGTCATTTGCGAACATGAGCGCAGAGATCGCAGTTCAAATGTTAATCACGGCAGCATCACAACCATGAAGTTGGTTGTAAAGTTGGGAAACTAATATAAAACAGGCTCAGTGGATGTGATCTCCCTCACATAATCTCTAATGAATGTGTGGATCATGGATGTATCTGTGGTTTGGATGCGCTGTCTTATCATCTGTATGAAGGAGGAAATGAAGCGACCAATCAGAGAGCTCCTTCAGACCGCAGGAGGGCGGAGACACGCAAACTCAAGTAGGTAAGTTGGTAGTCTTTCATATCCAGATCTATCTCCACACGTCAGTAGCTCTGTGTCAGGCCTGTAGACTCGTTCTGAAATAGCGGTAAACGTTGGCTCGTTCTTGATGCTGCAACAGAGCTTCAACAGTATCAGGAGAGAAGTTGTTTTGGTGTAATGTGTGCACATGAGTTGCAGCTCGGAGGTTGTTCTTTCATGTAGGACTTCATGTGGACTTTGACAACAGTAACGCGCAGATAGAGGAAGGAAGGAGAGTCCTGATACTGAGTGACCCTGATTCCGGCAGACTTCCAGACAGCCACACTAAGTTGCCGCAGTAACTGAAGTGGCTTTGCGAATTCAAAAAGTCAGAGTTTCCCTCATTTCAGGGTTAACAGATTCTTTGTCAAACAGGGCCCTGGTCTCCTACGTCCGCAAACCTTGGCGTTCCACCGCAACTGCAAACAATCACCTCCTAAGGTTTTTGCTACTTAACGAGGTCACCTGGTCCATGTTGATTTGCGACGTCCAGAGGATTTACTCTGACTTATAACTGACAGTATAGTACCTGGTGTATTGACAACGAAGGCTGAGGGCTCATGACCATCAGTATGTGATGACGTCCAGGCCTAATTTGTATTTTGACTGAAATTCCCTCTAGCATTTTCATGGAAACACAGCTAATGACTACTACTATTTTTTTAAAAAACACTTTACTGATAATATGTACTTTTACTTCAAGGTCTTAATGCTTTAAGTTGTAGTGGAGTACTGTCACAGCATGCTGTTTGTACTTGTACTTTAGTTAGGTCTGAATACTGTGATTAACTGAGAAACAGACTGCATGGTTTTAATGCGGACGTTCAATGTGTGTTTAAATATGGATGTCCGTGCGTGCTGATTGGCTGTCTCTTCAGCTCTTCAGTCTGACTGTCCGCTTAGTGACCCCTGAAACTGCCGCCCATTAATCACAGTTAGACATCTCCCAGGGAAATGAATTCAACTTAGTGGAGGTCAGCGCGGCAGACGACACACTCTTACATGTAGACTGGCCTTTGTAATTAACTAAAAATGGCTTTATACATGTATTTATTTGCATATTCATGTTCTGACAGTAATTGTTACCTCGGTGGCGTTTTGAAATGTTCTTCACAGTTTATCGGTGAAGCCTCACATTCGATTGGATTTCTGCGGACTCCGCATCGATCATCGACCCCTGAGCCGTTCGCTTACCGTTTGTCCCGCACGCGTTGGACAACGTAGCATGTAGTCGGTGACGTGCTGCGCCGCATGTTCTGCTGCTGACTGATGTCCTGTCCACGCAGCAGGCAGCGCTGAGCGATAAAGGACCCGACAGGGTTTTAATTAATGGTGTCCAAGGTCAGAGCCATCATGTCACCGAGCCGTGGTCCCTCAAAGATGGATCACATGCAGTCACGTGTTCAGTCAGGTGACGCATTGATCAGGCTCTACGGTTCATGACACGTTTACTTATTAATTTACTAATGTATCTATCCATCTATTAAGTCTTTTTTTTCCCTTTCATTCTTGTGTTTACTGATTTATTTCCCTGAGACAATGCACATTAATCAACATCTGAGTTTACACGTCGATGTAAATGAGCTCATTTTCATCCGTGTCCCTGGACTGGGCAGGTTATAACACAGTGGCGTCTGTTGTTTTGTACTTGTTGAAGCTGAACCGATGTCATTAGTTCAGCTTCAACAAAATATATGTTGTCGAAGCTGATAAATATATTATTACAGAAAATAAGAACGTTGTTACTATTGTAATAAATGTATTATAGACGTAACAGAGTATGTAGCACCAGAGATAAGTCAAGTTTATTAATAGAGCACATTTCATATGACAACCATCGTGCTTCAAAATAAAAGCACCTGCAATTAACGTCAAGCAGTCTCTGCTGTCTGTCCACAGTGAATTTATGTCCTTCACAAAATGTTTTTCTCTCTGTTTGTTCCTCTCGTCCACACGTTAATGGCATTTTAAGTCCGTAAAATGGAAGTTTTTAATAACTCTAAACTAAAGGTGGAGATTTGTTTGTGTGAATCCATGCGGAGAACGAAGACATTAGAAAGGTTGTGTGTCGTGTGGACAGATTTTCTTTTAAAAATAGAGGGGGAAAACATCCATATTACTGAAGCACAGGGTAGTTTGAAGGATGTCTGGTTAGGTTTAGGCAACGTGGTCAAGGTTAGAGAAACAGAAAGAAAAACAAAGAACAAAGAGAGGAAACAGCATGATATGGGACACAAACCCTTGTCTCCGTTGAGTAAATCCAACACGGCGTTGACGACGTTGACTTCTATCCAGTACGCTGCACGTCGAGAAGATACTCCACGAAAAACATATATTAACAGGTCAACGCCAAGCGCCAGATGAATTACCACAGTATCTACATTTTTACTGACATGTCAAAATAATATTGAATTAAATACCCTTTGTACAAGGCAGTAACACACGACTCACCAACTTCACGACTGACTTTTCTGCTGCCAAAACACTGTGTTACATTGTTTTTGTCTTGCGTCATGTATGACATTCTCGTTGCGTCTCTTACGTCATTTTCACGTTGTTACGTCTCGTTACGTTGTTTTCATCTCGTTGCATTTTTTACATAATTTCCGTGCTGTTACGTAGTGTTTGTCTCGTTACTTCTTCTACGACTGAAGCTTCTCCTCTACATTTCACATGGCTTTGGTCAGGTCATCGTTTCTAAACTCCTCCAGAGGACACTCTTCTTTTTTAACTAAGAAGATTTACTCTGACAGATGCCGACCCAATAAAAACAGCTCCGCGACCTGTTTTGGGTCCCGACCCCTGAGTTTGGGAAACCCAGACCTACCTACAGTATCCATCCATTTACTAATGTGTTTCACCTCTTAATCAGGTAATCTTCCCTGCTCTTGATCTTACTGCTCGTCCATCAATCCATCCATCATCATCATCATCATTCCACGGATTCGTCGTCCGTTCATTCATTTATCCTCCAGACCATAAACACGGAACCGTCACTGTCTAAATGCAACACTAGTTGTGTTTCCATGGCCACTAATAATCCACTAGTGATGGGAATAACAGCCCATTCAGAGTAAAAAAGCTCCATGTGATCACGTCAGTCAGAAGAGACTGGTCCAGAGGTTCAGAGGACTGGTGTAAACCTCTTCATAATCCATGCAGTAGAGACATAAACCATGTAAACACTTAATTGGATCCTTTCTCTCTGGTTGGAATGAATCCATTCTTTCTGCTCATGTTCGCACCGCGTGGGGGTAAAACTAGACGACGAGACGAGTTTTCACGAGGGACACAAACACGGAGGTAGAAAAACTAAACTGCTCTGGATTTTTCATTGTGTCGACCTGGAATGTTCACGTGTAGATCATGTTCCTTCCTTTTCACATTATTAAGCAACGTATAGCCTCATATTCAGTTTAGAACTACGGTCTGTAAAGAAAAGATGAACTGATGATTCCGTTTTCTCTATAAAGTTGTTAAACAGTTGTTGTTCTGTTCTACTTCCAGTACATTAGAGTCTTCACAGTTTTACGCTTTGGGCCAATTAAACTCACATCAGTTCACGTTACTCAATGTCCATGCAAACAGTTTGGTTTGAATCTCTCATAGGTATGATTTTTGAAGTTTGAAGAAATATTTCAGGTTCAGAGACTGAAAGTCAATGATCTCACTGAAGGAACATGGAAAAAAAAACATTTTACTTTTTAAATGTGCTGATCAGAGACTAAATGTTACAGGTGTGGTTATTTATAACGAACCTGCTGCTCCTCAGCTGGAGGTAAATCTCTGTAAAAACACTGAATTCTTTGTGGCATTAAGCCCGAGTGCTCTAAAGGTTAAAACACTAAATGCAATAAAGTGGTATTAGAGGTGTTTGGACCTGCTCAGACAGAGTCACACTGGGAGGCACGTCATGCATCAGCTTTATTTAAAGGGGACATATTGTGAAAAACAAGGGCTCTGAAAAACAAGCAGCAACTTTTCAGAAACCCGCATTTAGGGTTAGGGTCTATGCATTTACACCATAGACTTGTAAATAAAGATGGACGCCGTGGCTTCTGTTCTCCAAGATAAGACAAAATCCAGCATCTCAGGAGCTCTCATGATGCCTGTGACAGTTTGGAGCCAGTCGCATCTGATAGACCACGACTGGTCATTACATCTGTCAGTCACCTTTTCCTTTTCCTTGAAAAACCCCATGTAGACTCTTAGAATAATAATCCTTCTCAATCATCACCTCTGGCCCTCTGTCAGTGTGTGGTGGTCCTCCGTTTGCTTTTCTATTTTCCTTTTACTTGTTCAGGATGTTTGTGGGCGTCGACCTTTGCCAGTAAGTTTGTATCTCCAGCCAATAACAGCATTGCATTTTGTTTTTAGAACATAACCGCTGTGACAGAATCAGGAAAGGTTTTATTTTTCTATTTCGTGACTGTTTTTTCTTGCTATGTCCATTCCGTCTACTGCTCGCTCGACCGTCCTTGTTCTCTGAGTGGAGGCGGAGTCTGAGTTCTGTTACAAACGCAAGCAAAGGAATGTTACGCACTTTGCCTTAAAAAACAAACTGATCAGAAAAATGATGATTTGAACTCATATCGGTCTCATGAAATCTATCTTCAAAGACCAAAATCACCTGTGGGACTTCTGGGAGTTTTAGTTTTTAGGTTGGCCGAAGTCCCATAGCTACCCATATACTGCAGCCAGCCACCAGGGGGAGCTCGAGACGCTAATATCTGTCTGTGGTTTACACCTACAGTCCACGCTTCGACTTTTGCTGACCCTGTTGTAGTTTTGTAAACTCCAGGATTGTGTTATAATGTGGACGAAGAAAAAACTGCTGCTTGATTGGTTCTTATCCATCACTACGTATCCGCCCCTGTCACGTGACCCTTTCCAGAAAAAAACAAGATGTCGCCCTTGACGACCAGTTCGGCTGTAATTCAACATCGATGCTGAATTTACGGCCGATTCTGTCCTTGTTGTCCGTGTTGTGTCATGACACCACCGACCACATTCACGGCAGGCGACATGTTTTGAGCAGTTTGCGTAACCAGCCCCGTCATGTGATATGTGGTTCCGGCGTGTCACAATGTTTCGGAGATAATTTCTGAAACTTTGCTAAAACACTAATGGAGATAGTTTTCTTTTAAAACATAGTGTAAAACACATCGGTGTGGATGTGTCCTCAGTCAGTCCTCGAGAACCACCTTGACCCCCTGACT
>JAPQRN010000005.1:1801019-1812078 GCA_037367275.1 Coranthus polyacanthus
CGTCCTCCTCGTCCGCCTCTTCCTCCTCGTCCTCCTCGTCCGCCTCGTCCGCCTCTTCCTCTTCGTCCTCCTCGTCCTCTTCGTCCTCCTCGTCCGCCTCTTCCTCTTCGTCCTCCTCGTCCTCTTCGTCCTCCTCGTCCTCCTCGTCCTCTTCGTCCTCTTCGTCCTCCTCGTCCTCCTCGTCCTCCTCGTCCTCCTCCAGCCGGGGCCGGTGGCACCGTGCCGGTGTGGTAATCCCTGGCAATGTGATTTTCCTCTTCAGTCTCAAATCATCATCCCAGAGACCCACACGGCCACGGCAGAGACTCCACTCCTTCCTCCTCGGGTTCCCTTCCACACTCTCCCTCCCTCCCCGCTCTCCCATGCTCTGTTTAACTTTGGGTATTTCCCTCATTAACTGCGACGCCTCCATCAGGATCTTCAGAGGGGCCCGAAGAAGTTCGGCTCTGAGGAGTAAAAACGGTGTCTACTTCAAGATTCACTTTATTGTCCCACATTGAAGGGACCATCAAACCATTAAAGACACGATGAAGGACATAGTGAGACCACGGACGAGAAATAAAACAACCACTGAAGTTAAATAAATACAAAAACCAACACCTGTTGTCAAGGAGTTTACGCCTGTTTTTTAATCATCTTGTTTGTGTTGCCATCACAGAAAAAAGAACACATTGGATTTATTCAGTTCAAAGGTGGAAATCAGATTCACACAGATTGTCTTCTTCAGTTTACAAACTATTTATATTCAATCAGCACAAGTACTTTGTGTTGATGCAAAGTTATCTTTTATCTTCTTAATGCAACACAGTTATTTTATTTTATTCCAGCATTATTTAAAAAGTCACCGTTTAATGTGGATGTAAAATTTAAAAAAATGTGTCTTTATAAGAAGAAATTAACAGCTGTAATTTTTAAAAATCATTGCGATAATAATACTCTCTTATTTAGTATATAATACTTTTCAAAAGCAAGTTTTCAAAAGAAATCACTTACGAAAACTAGACTAATGAAATCCAGTGGTTTTACACAGAATTAAACCAACTCAAATAATTTATGTCCGATCTCGAAACAAAGTCATTGGAAACTGATGCAAACACATTTTATTTGAGTATTTTATTCCATTATTTGGTGACTTCGCATGTACGTTACCCCTCTACGTAACTATAAGCATGAGATAGAATACAGGACATTCAAGAAACCTATTTGAATGTGTTTTTGATGTTAATAAAGCTGTGTGTCTGTGTTCAGGGAGGGAAGTTACCGAAGCTGATTTAATGTGAATCACGCTACAGCAACACGTTGTCCACGTCTGATCCGCGGGCGCTCGGCTCCTCTTGACATGTGACCTCCTCCAGCTGTTTAACCACGTGACCTCTGACCCCCAGGAGTCCCAGGACGCCCGGGGCCGTTAGGGTAAAGACTAAAGGTAAAGACTGACGAGAGTCCGGTTCAGAGGGAGGACGGGCTTGAATCCGCTCAAAACAGCTTCACTGGTTTATTCGACCACTGATTAATAACTCAAATGTCAGGAAACAGGTGTTAAAAAAGACAGTTATTTCCACAGCTCATAGTGAAGCATTCAGCTTTCAAAACATTATTTTCAATATCAATCTCCTGATTTTAATTTTTTTGTTTCTTTTAACAATCATCAGAGGGTAGTGATGTATTTATTCAAACAGTAATCCAAAACGTATTTCTATATGACTAAATCTCATTTAATTATCACATTTTTGCGTCTAAACCCTTCATATTGTGTGAGAATATAGTGAGTTGTCTTTCAATCACCACAGTAATTTCATTTATCACTTAAGAGCAACTGATTGTTCATTATTCATTCTCAATTAATTTGCCTTTTTAATCTGTGAAGATATGGGCTATTTATAAAAACAAACACAATTAAATCCTGGTGTTTGAAAAGTTTTTTTACTTTTGTCAGATACTTTAATCAGCTCATCGTCGCAGCTCGATAATAAATAGAAATAACAGATTTCAGTCAACAACCTCTCGGAAAACTCACAGAATCACTTTATTCTGCAGCAGAAGAAGAGTTCATTAAAGAGACTCTGATTCATTTGATTTGGTGCAACTTTACATTTTTTAAGCCGTGAGTCATTTACATAAAGTCATCAAAAAAAAGCACTTACATGGTTTGTAGAATGTGATCCTTGTCATCTTTTGCACGAGGGATCCTTCCCAGGTCACGAGCCCATTGTCATGTCTTACTCCTGTTCACGTCTGATGAAAAGACGTCGACCTTCGGTGTCGTCGCTCCTCTTTCCTCGTTTCCTCTGCCTCGTCAGGACGAAGCCGTGGCTCCGACGGACGCTTTCTGTGCGGCTTCGACCAGGCTTTATGAGTGGACGTAGTGTCGTTTGTTCGCTGAAATCCACAACAATTCAAAGAGCAGTTTGTTGGTCTGTCCTGGTCTGCACAAAGCAGCTCTTTGAGTATTCAGTCGTTTAGTTTAAAATCCATTCAGTTCATGACATTTACATTCAAATACAGAGCGACAGTGTGAGCAGGAAGAAGAGCTTCAGTCAAAGTACAAATACTGCCACAGAAAAATACTGTGCTACAGTAAAAGTATTTACGTTTCGTCAGCTAAAAATGACTATTGAGTAGTTGTATTATTGATCAAAACCATGTAAATAACATCAGCACAGGTTTGAATTTAAGAATCACAGCCTAAACCAACAAGTATCTTTGTTTTCAGCTACTCTTCATGTTATTTTCTAGATTAGTGATTTACATTTACATCCACATTTACCAAAAAATGCCAAATGAATCATATAAAAGTGCAAAGAAGAGTTTCCCAGAGTAGCAAATTAAAATCTTTAAGTTTCTTGTCTTGTCCAAAACTCAAATATATTCAGTTTACTGTCACAAAAAAACAGATAATAAAAGCAGCGGTAAAATAATTGACAATATTAACAGTACAATATTAACTCCGAGTAGTTGAATAGATTTACTGTCACTAAATACCAGAGTTTTATTTATAGCTGCTTTCAAAATGTCAAAATGTGCTTCACAATAAAAGACAAAAGAGTCACAAAGCAACGGATAATAAAAGCAGCGTTTTAAAGGTCTCCACAGATGTTAAGTCTAAGAGGAATACATAAAACTTCATGGTCATTTCTCACCGTAATACACAATAATACAGATAAATAAGATAAATGAATAACACAGTGTGTGCGCGTGGAACATTTCACTACAAACCGTCCATTCATTGCCAGTCATTTCTTAGTGATTCTTTCTTAGCGTTGTCGCGTTAGAAGTTTGAGGGAGAATTCACTTCAAGACACTTCTTAAACTAACGATGGCTGCAGCTCCTCGAACGGCCTGCAGATGTCCCTCTTGCTTCACTTTAATAATAAATGATTTCAACGCAGGATTATTTCCCACAGAAGAAAAGTGTCCAAAGTTCAGCAGAGCGTTGACGTCTGTAAATCTGCAGCTTCCCGTTCAGAATAAATGTCACTCAAGTCAAATTTAACACATTTTTTTTACAAGAAGAAAACAAACGTTTGCATGTGTTACTTGAATCAAGTCATAAATAAACTGGCTCAGGTGTTTTATTTACACCAATAAAATCACAAACAACAAGTGGAATATTTAGGATCCTGGTTGTGTTTGTTTGTGTCTGATATTCTCTGGGTTTTTTTCTCTTTTTGAGATGTATTTTAGGTTCATCATGCGTCCGTCCTGAAACTCCTCCCCCGTCCCCGTCTGGATCTCCTCCCTCTGCTCGTCTGCTCTGACATCCAGACCTCAGGACTCTGGAGACCCGGCTCATGTGGACTCATCTCTCCTCAGGCTTTACTGCGGCCACAGATCGGATGTATTTTCAGTTTCCTCTGATTCAGAGCTGAAACATCTCGCTCCGTCTTCAGGATGAGGCCGAGCCGGGCGCTGCAGCTGCTGCCCTTTGTGCTGCTGGGGGTCGGGCTCTCGGTTCAGGACCCGGGCGAGGTCCCCGTGTCCCAGCTGAGGATGCTGTCTCTGGGTTTGGCTCACCTGCTGCAGGGGGTGGAGGAGAACGCCGGGCATGTGGAGCAGCAGGGGCAGCAGGTGGCGGCGGAGCTGGACGGGGTCACCAGGAGCCTGGAGAGCCTCCGGAAACAGAACGTACAGGCCGGACGGACTCACAGGCAGGTGAGGAGGAACCGTTCACCTTCACGCTTCCTACACAGGACGTACTGTGTTCATTATTCATCAAATCGGTTCAGACGAGCACAAATCAAGCTGCTCATTTTGTCAGTTTTCTCCACATTTCTGTTGAAACCTTCATCTGTTGGAGCCCACTTTTCTCCTTCTGGATGTTCATGTTTTCCACTCAACGATAAAACACACTATAATTATAGTAATGTTTTTTTTCTCAAAGCACATAATTAAAGCTACTTCTGTACCGTTGAGTGAGGCAGCGTTCATGCTGAAAGTCTGAAAGTGTTGACGTCGTAAACAGAAAAGTAAAGACTTTTGTCTGACTTTTGTTTAAAAGACTTTAGTTATTATTTAATTCTAATAATCTGTTTTATTTATAGTGTCCTTTTACAGATACTTAAAGATGCTTTTAATGATTAAGAAGTTCCTCCCAGAAGTGTTTTACTCTTTGATGAAATAGTTTTTTTAAACTACTTTTTTTGCTTTTATTCAGTTTATTTCACTTTAGAATCCTGTGTTTCGTCCTAGTTCTCGTTGCATTAGTTTCTGATGCAGGTTTTTTTCCTGATGAAATACTTCAAATATGTTTTCTGGCATTTTCTTGGGTTATTTTAAAAATATATTCATTTTTGGTATTTTTTTGCCTTTATTTATTTATGATTATTTATATCAATAGAGAGGATTCAAATCAGGACCTTGTGATTCTTTGTCGCCGCCACCGCATCCTGAAGTATTCATTCAACAACACACACATTCACAAGTTTCAAAGACTTTTATTTGCAAATACATCAAATTCATGCAAAGAGTCGATTTGTGTCAACGCCAAAACTTTCGGCCACGACTCTATGATGGCCGACGATACATTTCCTCGATTTTTATTTCCCTCTGAGTAACTTCAAGGTTAGACGACACTGTGTCACGTGTAGGCTTGTATTATTTATCAGCTTATTTTAACGCTTTATTTTATGATTATATGTGAGTTAAATGTGACATATTTAACTCTAAATATATACGTGTTCATGGTTTATATGATGTATTTGTTCGGCTGAAGTTTGGGGATAATCTTTGATGCTAAACATGTTTGGACATGTTGCATTTTATACCCTAACATACAAAAAAATACTGAAAAAGAAGAAGAAACGTGTGTTTCTAGGAACATCAGGGTGAAGGAGATGCAACGTTTGTAAAATTATAGCTTTTTAAAGATTCTCTGGCTCAAAGCATCACTTTTACTGTCACTGCCTAAAATAAACCGTCCTTAAATCAACTAAAATCTCATCTTCAAGACTCCCTCCACATGATAAAACAGTGTACGACAACCCACACCTAGTAAAGAGTTATACACAGCTGGATTTTATAGCATACGTTGTGGGTCATGTACATGTGTACGGAGCTGAAACAGAGAAAAAAGACGCGTTGACAAAGTTAAGTGGCTCAAGGATGTGGTCTAAGTCATGAGAGAAGATGAAAATCACACCAAAAAAAGGGGGGGAAACACAAGACACGTAAATATAAAAGAGACGTCTTTTTCAGCAAAATGTTCGTCTACAAGCTTGAGTCTTACAGTGAAGGAAAAGTCTGAAAAATGTTGTTCCTCACCTGAAATGTTGTTCAGGTGAGGAAGGACCTGCAGATCCAGAGCGCCCGGGGGGACCGGCTGTGGAGGGCGGTCAGAGATCTGCAGAGGGTCCTGCAGGATCTGGAGACGGAGCAGGAAGCCATGCAGAAGCACGTGAACCGGATCCTCCAGGAAGCGACGAACCTGACCGAGCCCAGGTCCGCGGGTCAGCTCGACGTCAGTACCGTGAGGGTGAGCGAATCCACCAGGGTGACACAAAGACCGATACTGGTTCCACACCTCCAATCTGTGCCAACCGTTGCAGTAACTGTTAACGTGAAGAACTGATTAATGGCCGACGAACAGAAGGTGTTGTCATTTGTCAGTGTCTCGAAGGGTTTCATACATTTGAAAGTCTGATTAGGACACTTTGATGAAAGTTTTAGAGGTCCACTTTTCAGAGGTAACAAATGAAAGGGAGAACATGTCTCCGGAGTCAAATTTAACGACAACAGAAAAGCAGCAAATCCTGCTGCTTTGGGGAAACAATCAACCTGTCAATCATCGAATCACCCTTTCAGCACTGTGAATAAAATGCAACGAATGCACGCGTTAATCAGTTTTGTGTGTTTCAGTTAATAATCGATGAACAGGCGCGACGACTCGCCTCCCTGACCTCAGAGGTTTCGGCCCGAGACAGACTGATCGACAGACACCTGCAGCACATCGAACGCCTGGAGAAACAGGTACCTGCACTTTTAACTTAACCGATCCATTCGGATGTGTGTCTGTAAACGCTGTCCCTGTCCTCCCTCCCGTTGTGCTTTTAGAGGAAACAATCAGACCGTCTGGCACGTTGACATTCCAACAACATCCTGATTGGTTGTTCAGCTGGAAAAGTGTACCTTGATGCAAATAAAATGTTGCCTCTAGTGTCAAAAGTCCGTCTAGGTTTAGGCCTGTTGAGATTAAGTTTAGGGTAAGATTCCAAGAAATGAATGCCTGTCCGCGTCGTATCTTCCATTATATCCCCTAAAGTGATGTAAAAACTAACAAGACTGCGGTGTGTGTTTGTTTCAGGTGTCTGACTTCCACCCTCAGGAAGCCCTCAGGTCACACTCCTCCCACTGACGAACACAGCTGCATCAACACACCAACTCAACAGACTCCACAAGCTGCAACCAGAATGAATGTAACTGTGACGTTCAACGCACATAATAAAAAAAAAAAGACATAACTAACAAATGTGTGTGTAAATTATATAAATACACATTCGGGTACCTTTCATCACATAACAACAGAGAAAACAATCACGATGTCCTTAACATAGCTAATGGCTGTTTAAAAATAAAACTCATGTTGTGGCTGCCATTTCCACAATATTGTAGTGAAACGTCTTGTTATGAGATAATTTAGTCGTTCATACCCAGATAAACAAAGTGAGCTAACTACAGCTCATATGTCACCTAAACATAGTCTCTACCTGTATAAAACTAGCTAACGCATGTAGCATTATATTGGTATTTCTTCTTCATATTACTCCATTGCTTACCAAAGCTATATATCTAGCCTCAAAAAATACATTCCTTACTGAAATGAAGACGTTGACGTTTTGAGTAATTTATGTTTATTCACTTTTTATGACTGGACAAGAATGATGCCTGTTAGCTTAACACGAAGCTAACGTTAGCAACCGTTAGCATAAAGACTAGTGGGAACAGCTAGCCTCGTTTGATTCAAAAGCAGCAAAATTCACCTACGAGTCCCTCGAAAATGAACTGATTAACATGTTAGATCTTAAACTCATTCACGGTTTCCATATATTTTTTTAGAATCCGTCAAAAAAAAAAAGTTTTTGTTTTTTTTTCCCAAAACACAGTACAAAACAGTTATTCCTTATTTTAGCTTAACGTTACACTTCACTGAGTTACAAAAACAAAAAGCTTAAATCATAAAAAGTATTAACATGAATTATTTCCTCTTTTCGAACATTTTAAGACAATTTATTAAGCTTTCTGTCATGACTTGAATGTGTTTTGAGGCGTTAGCAGCATTAGCCACTGCCTTGTTAGCTAGCTAGATGTTATTTTTAATGTAATTTTTTGATCTGTTGGTTTTTGTTAGTTTTATTTTTCATTAATGTTTAACAAAATGTACAAATATAGGCCACAAAGACATACAGTAAGATACACAAATTGTCAACACAGCAGATAAACTCTTGTTTTTGACTCAAAAGTAGACGAAGTAGCATCAAAGTACAAACAAAGCATTACAGCAGTACAGTCTGTAATGTTTTATTAATGCTGTAATGCAATATTAAAACGCATTACAGACTGTACTGTAAGTGCTCACAGCTTCGTTTGCACTTTTGTGATTTTTTTGGGGGGCATGTGACATCTTTTGTCAGATGAAGTAGCAAAACATGGACGAGTGACTTGTGATATCTTAAAAAACAATTATAGTGACAGTTTTTCCCATATTTTTTCAACCTGAAACTGAAATGACTCTTCGGTCAAACCATGATGTCGCCTATATTCAGCTGTTTTATGTATTTTTTTTTTTACATGTAGTCATTCATAACCGTACATAACGACAGATTCTTTGATCACGGGGCGTCCAACCCGGACATCATGCGTGAACAAACAGGACATCTTTACATCAAGCCAACCAGCCGATTTACAGTTTTCCCGCTGTCTTGCAGCCAAATGTGACAAAGGTCGTGTGTCGGTTCTTTATCAAATGGCCTCAAGTCGCTGGCGGCCGACATCCAGGCAGTCTGTCCCCTCTGGTGTTCCCAAACAAACCTCCAAGAGCTCGAACTCTGGCCCACTTAGAAGAACAAGGCAAAGCTGAAGGAAAGGAAACGAAGCGAAATATGTCACAGGAGTCGAGAATAATGGTGCAGAGTGTTCAAAGGGACGTGAAGCAAAGGAAACAATAGCAAAGTAGATGAAAAAAAGATGTGAGTTCTATGTTAAAGAAAATGTCTTCTGGGTTTAATGGTCTGATAGTAAATTCATGAGTGCGTTCATCTGGTTTCGCACACAGAATAAGACGGGATTCAAGCAAAAAAATAAATAATAATAATAATTCCATAAGAAACAGGCTGGAAATTTGGCCTATTTAATGCAGTGTTTTCAAATGAAAAGCTCCATGCTTTTGAAATCTGAATTCTATTCGTGATACCACACACACATGTTTCTGTTACTGTCATCTTATTTTATCCTGTATATTTTTGCGTCATTTTAATTGTTTGTATTTTGTGTAGGCCTGTTCAAATGATATAGACCCATTTTTTAACATCTTAACACAGGGGCAAGAAAATATAACGCATCAACTCAGATTATGACAGATGTATGTCTTTATTATTCATCATGCGACACTGTTACTCAGCAAAAGACAAAGTGATCAGAAAGTGGGGAAAAAATGATGGTTTTAAGAGTTTTAGAGTTACTAGTGCGCCCCCTAGAGGCCAGTCTGAGCAATGACATGTTTGTTCTGACTGTCAATAAAATTAATGTGGTTAGATGTACAATGTACAAACATGCAATATATAAAAATAAAAATAAAAAAAAAACGGGGTCCTTTTGTAATATACGAACACTACCAGGATAATATTATAAAGTGTACGTTATTTCTGACAGACTTGAAACATAAAAGCAGCCAAAATGGCTTAATGTTGTCATTATGATTGGTAAAACTGGTTTAAATGTAAAGACGCTGTGTGAGTAGTTTCTTTACGGGTAGGCAGGTTTGCATTCGACAATAACAGGTGGGCGGAGAGAGGAAGTGGTGAGGATGCTCCGCCGTCTCTGCTGCATTTTCCTCCTCATCTCACCGCAGAAAGGCAGCGTGCGGCTCGGCTCGGCTCGGCTCGGCGCGGCTCGGTTCGGTTCGGCTCGCTCCTCTTCATCACAGCCCAGCGGCGTTCATCGACCCACCGGCTCTTCACCCGAACATGCCCGGTTACGGTAAGGAGGCAGGTGTCTCTGCTGGTCGAGACATTCCCCGTAACCTTTATTGTGAAGGCACGTCAGAGCCACCTGCTCACTTTTATTTCTGCGTGATTAAAACAAAAAAAACAAAAAATCCAAAGGTAAGCGTCGTCGTTTTATCTCCTGCTGATAATACATACAAATATCCCGTAGCTGCCGATTATGTGGCACAAGAGGAAGATGAGCTAATGATAGTATCTCAAGAGGAAATCAGATGCACTTCCCCTCAGCCGGAGAAAAAAAAAGAAAAAAGAAAGAAAGTCAAATGTCTGTGATGAAGCTGGAAGAGGAGGTTTGCATGTATGCAAAACAGCAGCAGCAGCTGTGTTCACCTGACAAGTTACACACAAAGACACTGAATCCTGACACTCACAAGTACTAGGAGTAAAAACGATCTGGTTCGGATATAGCAGCGTCTGCAAAACAAAAACTAAAACCAGCAAACACACAGTGAGATGACAATGCAATGCACAACATGCAGTTTCAGAAAACAGGAAATGCATGTCTGTGAGTGATGTGTGTTGTCTTGGTGAGGTGTTGTTCCACGGATGGATCCAGAACTGTGAACTCTACTGGAGGATCGACACCACTCCAACACTGTGTCTTTTTGTGTTTTGATGACGGAGGTGGAGAGTCCTCTGGATGGGGACGCTGTCATCCTGGAAAAGACCTAATAATTATCGCAATACACTTCAAATCGTTATTTCTTTACGGTTTAAAGGCTGATTTCTGGTTCTGAGCGAAAGTTGCAGAAACCAGACGGTCTCAAGATCACTTCACACACAACCACACTCTCTCAGACGCAGGATTTTACTTGAAGACCGCAACTGCAGGGATATCACTAAACTGCATCTGCTTTGTCTGATTATTAAAGTCATCACTATTATTTGATGTAAAACCTCCAGCTTCAAGTAAAACCAGTAACTTCAGCTTCACTTTGAACATTTTGGAGAAGAAGCTGTGTCTGTCTGGAGGAGATATTCTCTAAATCTGTTATAAAATCCGTCAACCTAAACCACAAAGAGTTCATCTGTAACAACAGCTTCCAAATACAAATTCACCAATGCAGTCATAAATCATACAGTAAGCTAGCTAGCTAATGTTAGCAATATGTCTCTGTACCAAAACGCCTACGACCAAACAGAACATTAGCTTTATCCTACATATTAACCACCTAAGTATATACTGTATGTTTCAGGGCGCTAGTGTGTCTGGTCTGCTCTTGGCCTTGACTCGGTGTCAACTCCTCAAAGTCTAGGTCTTGACTCGGTGTCAACTCCTCAAAGTCTAGGTCTTGACTCCTTCTCAACTCCTCAAAGTCTAGGTCTTGACTCCTTCTCAACTC
>JAPQRN010000005.1:1812178-1833660 GCA_037367275.1 Coranthus polyacanthus
AGGTCTTGACTCCTTCTCAACTCCTCAAAGTCTAGGTCTTGACTCGGTGTCAACTCCTCAAAGTCTAGGTCTTGACTCCTTCTCAACTCCTTAAAGTCTAGGTCTTGACTCGGTGTCAACTCCTCAAAGTCTAGGTCTTGACTTGGTCTCAATTGCAGACAGTTCTGATTGGCAGTGCCATATCCTGTTCTCTGAATACACCCATGGTCTCCAAAGACTCTGGTCTTGGTCATAACTTGGTGTCTGTGTAGGTGGACATGACTACAACACTACTGTACAAATCAATATTTCTGCTAAAAGCATCTTTCGGGTCTTGTATTCTTGCATACAGCCCCTGTGTATTTGAAGTTCTGCTTCAGGATGTGGTATTGTGGCCTGACTGAAGGAGAATGAAACTGTTTCATAAGGGTCATGAGAAAGCTCATTTCTCAAGGATCTGTGTTGTTTGCACAGTGATGAATTAGAGGCTGAACAGATTAACAAACCTGCGACAGATTAACATAAATAGACTCAATGATCAGCAGTCATTCTAGTAAATGATGTTATTATATGTACGTGGAGTGTTTAGTGGTTCACTTAAGGTTTCTTCTGTTTGCTGGGTTCAACATGTGTGAAGAATCCATGTTTTACAATTTGTAGTTTCTTTGCAACAGCGTCCATTTTTGAAGCACTGTCTTCTGTCACAGCTACAACCTCTCCTTCTGTTGTATCCACAGACAGAAAGAAGTGGACGTAGCCACTGTGTCACGTGTTGTTTTGTGGACTGCTGTATTGAAGCCTCTAATTTGGCATTTTGGCCGTCGCCATCTTGTTCTTTGGAGCCAGAAGTGACTATATTTGGACATAAGGGTAGAGTTGGGATAGAGTGAAGGGTGAAACTCACCAAGTTAACAGTACCTCCCTGAAAGCACCGACCACATGGAAATGTTATGTTACACGCCACCAAGTAATTTCAGCTACTTCCTAAATGGTAACACATACTGTGTAGTTGTGTCTGATATCATTACATAATGTATAAACGCACTACTTAGCAGGCTAGCTTACGGACCATATAATATAATACTGAAATAATGCTAATATTAGCTAGTGTAGCTAAGTTATGCTAACAGGGGTATTGTAATTAGGTAATGGTAAACCTGATGACACAGATGTGCATCAAAATCATTTGACGTGTTAGTGTAACTTATTAACTCCAACTGCAGAAGAGCCAGAAGTTCAGTCAGATGCGTCCATTATCCTTGCATCGTAATCTGTTCTTGCAGTTCTCTTAAATATTAGATGTTATGGCCTACGACCTTGACCTTTGGTTAACAAAATGTTTTCAGTTTATCCTTGTGCCGAGAGAATGTTTGTGCCAAATTCTGTGACATTCTGTGAAACCATTCCTAAGATATAGCATTAAATGTAAAGGGGACTGACCAATGGACGGACACACCTTATAGCGATGTGGACGCCGACGTGGACGCGATGTGGACGCCTCGAAAAATACTTCTATTTAATAAACAGAAGCTCTGGAAGTAGCAGGCAGCGAGCTGTCAATCACACCTGTCAATCAAAGCCCACACAGCAGACATCGAAGCTTAGCCTAAAAATCTTCATAACTGAGCAACCATTTACTGAATGTCCACCAGTACACTTATGAGATCAAATAAATGAGACCAGAATGACTCCTGGGAAAAATATTCACTTCATATTTTTTTAGAGAAGTTCAGTGCAAGTCCATTTACACCATTACACCATTTTTCTGAGGGTTACATACAGTATGTTCTCTTTGTGTTATGTTATGAAACAGAGGAATTTGGTCTGCAACGGCTTATCAATCCTTCTTAATTGGGATCAAGTGCTGTTGTGAGGGATCTTAGACCCACGCTGACGCGACAGGACCGTCAGAACGAAGCAGTGCTCTGAGCTGGAAGGTTTGCACCGTTTTAGCCTCACGTGGACTGTCGGGCTGGGTTTTCAATTCTTCATCGACCGACGCCTGCTTTGCAATGACTCACTGTGTGACTTCTCTGTCATTTCTCTACAGGAGCGGGTTTCCTGGAAAATGCTTTTCTGTGAAGTCCAATAAAGGTGAATAACTGCATCTGGCTGTTTGTCGCTGAGAGGAAAAAAGGAAGTGATCGGACTCGCTGTTGACAGGAGGAACGACGGCCGAGCTTCCCTCTCATTGAGTTCTCTCTGTCGGAAAAGATGTCATCCAGCAGCAGCGACAGCATGGGAAGAGGAACCAAAACCTCAAAAGTGTCAAAGGATCATAAAAAGGTAGGAAAAGGTCATTGTTAATTGACAGATTCTTGTCAAGGAAGGGATGATGCGTCAAAAGAAAGTCACTCCCACTGTTACAAAATGATTTTAGATATGTCGTCATATTTGTTTGTCATGCCATAATACTTTTAGAAATGAGAATTCTTGACTTTGGAAGCAGTGGCACACTTTGTACGTTTCTCCAGAGATGTAATCTGAGTCAACCAGGATGTATTTCCTTCAGTCAGAGGTGGGTTTATTCAAATGGCCTTTCTTCTTCAACCAGTGAACCACAACCCAAAGACGTTACCGCCAGGCGTAACAAAGAAAAGCATCAAATTCTCACATTTCAGAAGCTGTGAATTTTTTCACATTTTTGCTTGAAATATAATAATTCAGGGATAATTGTTGCAGACGTTTTTCTGTTCCTCTCATCAAGTAATTGACTCATCATTGGAGCTTGAGTTTTAATGTTCAAATGATTTAATATTTTTGTATTTTACGTAGAAGGAAATGAAGAGTTTTGCTGTTTGTGTGTTATTTTTCTTCAGAACTCACCCTCATACAGATGTTTAAACCTGTTTATTTCTGCTGTAAAGTTTGACATTTTAACATGAGAGTTGAATTTGATTGTGTTGTGTCTTGTCAAGTTTTCAACAGAGTTTGTTTGATTACAATAGGACACGTAAGAGATGAAGTTACTAAGGAACTACCTGCTGGTATTGACAAAGCCAGGCTGATTACGATCACAAAACCAAAATGCTAATCATGTAGAGTCATTTCCTGTAAACTGTAGTTTTGCTAAAAAATAGACACATTATCACCCATTTCTGCATCAAAAAAACAGAAATAGAAAACTTTTTCTGCTTATTCCTATTTTACGTTTGCAGATCTCTGTGGCGCATATACGCCACTGATGTGCAGTCGTCGCTGTGAACATCGGACATTCAGTTCATTCAAGGTGTAATAAGTAGCAGTAGAATCCAAAAGGGTTCGTTCCAGGAACAGAGTTGTTCGGTCTGGAGACGACGTTCACATGAGCTGCAGCCCAACAACAGGCGCATATTAAATAATAATTTAACAGGAAAATAACATTTAAATCGTAAAATATTTATTTCCTTAAAACCCTAACACTGATTTTCCATTACATCTTTCATAAGAAGTTGGTCTGAAATTTCTTGAAAACACACGTTACCATTTCTAACTGGGTGTCCATTATTTGGCGGAGGGATACCTTCACTGGGAAATGAGAGTCAGCTGAGGAACCAGGAAGCACCGAGGATTTAAAAACACCAGGATGTTCCTTTAAAACTTCCACCAGGAGACTGTTTGCATTTACGATGTGATGCAATATACTTTATTGTCTCTCTAGGGAAGTTTTCTTGGGCTAGTGTTGCCTTTCACAAATGTCACGTTTTACATAATGAATATGTACGTGACAGTCACCAGTGTTCATGTCAACACACATACAGTAACAACTTTAAACCCTCTATGTTTCAAAATGCAGTTACTAAACCGTTCTCCTCCACATTGAAGCGCTGCAGCTGTTAACCTGCTCTTCGACAGGAAGAAGCTTTACAAAAATCAAGAACGAAGTGAAGAGAAGAAAGATTTTCCTAAAACGATCCACGTTCACACATTCGTCTATTTTCCTAAACTGTCCTGAAGCCACATCGACCTCCTGCCAGTAAAGACAACACACCAGTTACACAATAAAACAAACTGGACGCAGCGACATTTTGAGACAAAGGGACAGTGTGATGTGTGTTTTGTTGAGGAAGTCCATCTGTCGCTTTGAAAAAACACAGTCAGATAATTAGCAGTGAAAAGACATTCAGCGAAGAGACACGTGACTGTTAATGTCTGATTGTGATCTTTGAATTCACACAGTTACGTCCCAGATTGGAGACTTTTCACGCTTACTTTTTATGGGATTTAAAGCTGTTATTTACCATTTTATCTTATATCTTCAGTGGTTTTGAAGGAGACTTTAGAAGTAAACTTTATGGACGACTGCACCAAACAGACATGTCGGAAGACTAAGGTTAACGGGTTTCTGTTCCTGGACCTGGATTCGCCACTGAAACCTATGTCTAAAACCTTGTTGTTTAATTCTTTGTTTGGTGCGTGGGTTAGCCGACAGCCGCGGCGCTGAAAGGAGCCATCCAGCTGGGAATCGGCTACGCGGTGGGAAACCTGAGCTCCAAACCCGACAGAGATGTTCTCATGCAGGACTTCTCTGTGGTGGAGAGCGTCTTCCTGCCCAGGTACAAACTCACTTATTCACACTTCATCACCAACATTATCGCACATCACGTTATAACCAATGCACGCATTTTAAAAAAAAAAAAAAAAAAGCATAAAGATCAGTTCATCTTAAGCACAAAGGGATCTATTTTCATATTCCTTTAGTGGTTTTTCATCGTGTCTTTTCAAAATCCAAAAGTCTGCTGAACGTAGAAGTCGACCGATGGTGATAGTTTTTTCAGAGGCTGACATATGTGGAGCAGGAAAAGCCGATAACTGATGAACTGACTGATTATCATCCATGCTTTATGCATGTCTGAAATGGACTGCTTTCACTTTATTAAACGCACTAAACACTAAATACTTAAAGAAATCTGAACGAGCAACAAAATCAAAGCAATTTATCAATAAATGTGGGAATGAACATCAAACTAACATAAAACATCTACGTGGGAGCGATTCTTAATCTCATCTTTCCCTCGAAGTCAGTATTTCCAACTGAGGAGCTTAATGTTAACTATAATAACTATAATAATAACTATATTAACGAAACCCCAACGTACCGATAACCGGGAAAATGTCCTGTTGGTCTGTCTCTAAAAGGATTCAAAATACGACGTATATTTATTTCTGAGTTACGTTTTCTCTGTTTTTTCTTTGATTCACACCAAAAAGAGTCATGAAAAAATCTAATAGTATTTCATTTTGTTGTTCTGATCATTTCAGTTGACGTCTGCTTTTTTATTTACACTTTTATTTAAACTTTATGATTCCTGTCCATACATTGACCAAAAGACTATGGATTCTTTTAATGATCTAATTATTGAATTTACACCATTTAAACACAGTCTGCACATTGAGCTGACCTGGTGAGGTTTTATATTTATTACTGTCACCTTCTTTTCTGGGACAGGATTAATAAACTCAACAAAAGAAATGGAAGACTAAAGAAAACTGAAGAATGAAAAGTAAAAGTCGCTCTTGGAAGTAATTGATATGTTGCACAGAGCTACTTAAATGTTATCGTGCATTGATTATTTTTGTCTTCAAGGATCTTAAAAGACACTGTGTTTTGTCTCCAGTGAAGGCAGCAACCTGACGCCTGCGCATCACTACCCAGACTTCCGTCTGAAAACGTACGCACCGCTGGCCTTTCGCTACTTCAGAGAACTGTTCGGCATCAAACCAGACGACTACCTGGTGAGTCGTCGCTCTGCGTCCGCACAGTTTAGAAGACGCTTTGAGCGGCCACAGATGGACCAAAGTCCTTTTACTCGAGTACTGACTTCGGCATGAATTTGAAGTAATTGTACGTGACTTGAGGATTTCCATTTTCTCTAGTTTTCATCCCTTTACGGTTTTTCATCTCCTTCCTGTCCAGTGAAAACCAAACATGTTTCAACGTTTGTGATAAACTGAAGGATTCAATATTCCTTTATTGGTTGAGTTTCAAAGGCTCCTCCTTCTTAACCTTTACATACTGTTCATTTGACGCCAGTTTAAACACCCTTGTCTGAAATTCAAGGACTTTTAATAAAATGACCCAAAAAGTGCAAGAAGGAAACTATTTTTTTTAGATGTCTAGTTTGTACAGGTTCTACAAATGGACTTTAAGTTTCAGTTTCAATACAATATATTTAGATCATCACGGCTGCTATGTTTTTACATCCAGTAGATGTTTTTTCTCCATAAACGAGTGATGCAAAACCTAAAAAAACACACACACTCTCCCTGCTCTCTGAAAGATGAACGAAGGACAGATTTGGGATATTTATACATTTCATATTGGTCCTGTTGATTGAATGGTATTTAAGGGTTAAACTTTTTTTTAGAAACTCTCTTGGATTCGCTGGAAGATGCATCATCACAGAGTTGAAAAAACAGGCCCGTTCTTCTGAGCTTGTGAAAAGTTGGCTTTTTAGAGACACGTGGTTCAAACGGGACGGCGGCGCTTCAAACATACGATGATTTTACAGAATGCGATGCGTGTTGTCCGTTAAAAACCACCAACAGTACGAGCTCAACCTTAAACATGCACAGTAGTAAAATGTAACGTACACATGAATGCAGCAGTAAAATGACTGGAAAACATCAGATGCAACAGTAAAACACACTAATATACAGTGTGTCTTAGTAGTTTTACTGAAGTATGGATTTGAATACTTGTTTTGTTGCAGTACTCCATGTGTAACGAGCCTCTGATCGAACTGTCCAACCCCGGCGCCAGCAGCTCCTGGTTCTATCTCACCAGCGACGACGAGTTCATCATCAAGACGGTGCAGCACAAAGAGGCCGAGTTCCTGCAGAAGCTGCTGCCTGGATACTACATGGTACGTACTGCTGAGTGCTGCAGCTTTAAGCGGATTAATAAAAGACTAGGCCTTATTAAAACGAGATATTTCGTCCGACAGAATCTGAACCAGAACCCGAGGACGCTGCTGCCCAAGTTTTACGGTCTGTACTGCATCCAGTGCGGCGGCGTCACCATCCGCGTGGTGGTGATGAACAACGTGCTGCCGCGAGCCATGAAGATGCACTACAAGTACGACCTGAAGGGCTCGTCGTACAAGCGCCGCGCCTCCCGCAAAGAGCGCACCAAGTCCTCGCCCACCTTCAAAGACCTGGACTTCCAGGAGATGCACGAGGGCCTGCACTTTGACGCCGACACCTACAACGCCCTGATGAAGACTCTGCAGAGGGACTGTCGGGTGAGTCCACAGAGACGCTTGAAATCCAATGGACGGTCCTTCAATACGAAGGCCAGAACCTCTCTTCTCCATTCATTATATTTAGCAAAAGTGTAGGGTCCATCACAGTCATGGTGTAACAGACACTTGTCAACAGATACAGATGCCTTATAACACATTTTTGTCTCCAGAACAGACAGAAAAATCGTCACGAAGTGTCTTTGGTGGGGAACTAACTAAAAAAGGGACTATTTCATGACGAAATTTCCAAAACAGACTGAGTTTCTGCGAGTTGAAGCAGAACCGGGTTACAGCACACGTGTAACATTAGGAAATGCAGTTCCTCTGGCTGGGAATGGTTGCTAGGAAACATGAAGGTAAAGAGGCAGAGACGACGCTGAGCCACGAGTTTGAAAAACAGGACTAGTTATGAAATGGTGAATTTCAAAAAAAAAGAAGAATGCTATGTCCTGCGAAGATATTCTAAAGCTCTTTTCACCCTGAATGTGCCTGGTGTTTTCAGTGGTTATAAAACAAATAGCCCTGGCTTCAAGCTCCTTAGTTTACTTTAGCTGCGTTTATTCAGACTCTAATCTGCCACTAATACTGTGAATAACAACCCAGAGTAAAAATGTCTCATGTAACCACGTCATTCTGAACAGACTGACCTGATCGGGGGGTCGGCGGCTGAATCCGTAGAAGATTTAAGGATTGTTGATGGTCGAACGGCTCCAAACAATGAGTTGAAGGCTGGAAGTCGAAACGGGAAAAGTGATTCCGATCCGATCCAGTTGGACTCTTCACAGCAGCTGGAACCACTTTGCACATGTCAAAAAGTTTAAACGCAGATCACTTCATTTGCATCCATGTCGGTCGTTCACTAGTTTATTATCCTAACTATCATAATTAATTATCATGAGAGAAAAGACATTACACTTAAAGAGACATTTGACTGAAAGACGTCATCAAAAAGCACCAGTTTTTGCCTCTATTCTCTGAGGGGATTCAGATATGTGTTTTTGTATTTCCTTTAATATTTTTTGACTTTTACACATAGAACTATGTATGTATGTATTTTTATTAAAGCTTGTGTTTCTGTCACCGTTGACACAGCGGTGACAGCGTCGTTCTCTGAGCTCGCTGAGCTGTTACGATGACCCCATTAGCGCCTGCGTTTTTTAATTTGTGTGAAACAACAGGCAGATTAACGTCCGGCACAGTGAAACACCTGACTGGTATGATCGGGCTGAGCTGGAGCGGACCCGTCTGACTGGGCCTTTTGTGTGGACTCAGTCATTAGGTAACTCCGTACACAGTGAGGGCCCCTTTGTTTACCAGTTACTGGATGACATCAGCGTTCGCTCAGAGGGATTGAGGCTGTAGAACGTACCGTACGTTTGGTTTGTAGATCCAGGTTTAGCCCCTTTAACTGCGGAGTCTGAGAGGTCGACTCAGAGCTGGTTTAACCCTCCGCGCGAAGCTGCAAAACATCGGCATCTCTGCGGAAAAAAACTAAACTAAAACAAGGTTCTAGACGCTGAACTCTGAGCACAGTTGGAAATCACTGTGTGTTTGTGGACATTACTGCTTCAATGTTTATTCTTCAGCTATAAAGTTTTACCAATATAATATGATGCCAACTGTGAAATAGTTCATATGCATATTAATAGTAGTTTTGAAATGATGTTTTTTTTTTCATTTCAGTTTAGTTTTAGTTAGTTTTACGAGCGCATGAGGAGGTGGATGAGGTTTTATTCTTGTTTTGATGGATTTACCAGTTTTAGTTTAGTTTGTATTTAGTGTTCGTTCGAGGTATTATGAGGAAAGCTTTGTTTTATAGAAGCTGAAAAAAGTAGAACGAAAGAGATTAACGCCGTCCGCCTGTGTTGTCCATCATCATCGTTTGTCTTCATTTAGTTGCCGGAGCAGAACCAGAAAACCATTCAGTATTTTTCCGGCGAACTGCTCCGACTCCACTGCTCTCAGTGGGCAAACTAGAAGAAAGTACTTTGTCGTCCGCCCTCGACGACCGACGTCAAACTTGAGTCAAGAGTGGAACGCGGGCCTCGTTCGGGAAACCTCTTCTTAAAACCCTCTTACGCAGTTTTCACGAAGAGTCAGACGTTCGCCAACGTTTTGAGATTTGATGTCATTGCAGGAAACGTGGAGTTCTTCAAAAGGAGAGCGTGTGTTTTTAAAATACGAATGAATGAAGACACTGAACGTTACTGGATCGTGGCTACTGGTGTCCAGCGCATAAAGGTGACACATAAACACCAGAAGAAGAAGGAGGAGGAGGAGGAGAAGGAGAAGGAGAAGGAGAAGGAGAAGAAGAAGGAGAAGGAGAAGAAGAAGAAGAAGAAGAAGGAGGAGGAGGAGGAGAAGGAGGAGAAGGAGGAGGAGGAGGAGGAGGAGGAGGAGAAGAAGAAGGAGAAGAAGGAGAAGAAGGAGAAGAAGAAGGGCCACAAATATCTGAAATGATTCTTTATTCTGCAAAAATACTCAAACTGGATTATTAACCAGCCAAACCTTTGACAAAATAGAAATTCCAAAAGAATCTGTTTTATTTATTAGGTTTTCCCAAAACTAGGGATGCACAGACATATCAGCCGAACATGCGTATTGGTATTTCACTGAAAAACATAGATCCTGAGCGTAAATTTTTGTCACCATTGTAATCAGACAAAAGCAAGAAGCTGTACATGAGCAATGTTTTATACCTTTTTGTCTGAGACTGTAATAACTCCTCTCATCAATTACTGAGTGACAGGAGTGATGATCAGAGGAGCAGAGTTTTTACCTCTGTCACTAAGACAAGGACTGAAGAACGGGAGGACTTTGTCGGCGAAGCGGCAGCCAGTAAAGGAGTAGATGAGAGCTGCAGGATCGACGTCGTAAAACGAGACCAGCCCCTCGTCGTAGTCCACGAACACCCCGACCTTCTGAGGACGAGACGTCAGCGAGAGACGGACGTCAGGCTCATCGAGAGCTTCGTACTCGTTTCCATTTCTCAACCAAATGGTCCAGTAACCGTTCTCAGGGTTCAGTGGGATCTTTCCCTTCCTGTTGATGGACTCTCTGGCCACCCCTAAAGTCCATTTGGTCTTTTCTTTGACCTGAACCTCAAAGTAAAATCTGCCTGAAGAGAAACTCTGCTTTCCTAACACATTGCAATACACAGAAAATCTCTCTGGATTGTCTGGAAGCTTCTTCTTCCCATTACCATCGCTGACCTGTTTCTTATCATCAGACAGGATGAGTTCATGATGTGCTGTATCAGGATCAAGAGTCACATCCACTGCAAACCGCTGGACTCTCTTCAACTCAGCCTGAAACAGCTTCTTCGTGTCTTCTCTGAGTTTGTCGTCCAGCTGAGACACAGCTCTCACCACAGTCCCTTCATACGAAGGTGAATGGACGCTGACCTTTTTCCAGGTCGTCACTGGCGGAGCGTCCTTTACGGATGTGAATCTTTGGACACAGTGGAGGTGGTCTTCAGAGTGTGAGAGCTGCTCCACCTCCGTGCTTCTCTTCTTCAGCTCAGAGATTTCCCGTTCCAGATCTTTGATGGAGTCCTCAGCCTGTTTCTCTGTCGCTCTCTGCTTTTCTTGGATCTCCTCAATGAGCTGGTCCAGACTTCTCTGAACAGACTCCATCAGAGCAGTGAAGACCTGAACACCTTCTGCTGTCTCTCTGTCTGCAGCTTCCTTACTGAGGTCGACTGAGTGTTTGATGTCCTGAATTTTCAATAGTCTCTCCTGGATCAACTGCTGGATTTCAGTCTCCGTCTTCCTCAGCTCTACCTTCTTTCTTCTATGTTCTTCCTTCAGAGCAACAACATCATGCGTCTTGTGATCTAAAACCGGACAGAGCATGCAGACACATGTCTGGTCGGTTTTACAGAACAGCTCCAGGGGTTTATCATGTTTCGTACACATCCTGTCTTCAAGGTTCTCCACAGGGTTGATCAGCTGATGTCTTTTCAGACCTGAAACTGTCAGATGAGGCTCGAGGTGAGTCTCACAGTAGGAGATCAGACACACCAGGCAGGACTTCAGGGCCCTGAGTTTGGTTTCAGTGCAGACATCACAGGGAACTTCTGGTTTGGGAGCTTGTTGCTTTGAGCTGCTGCTGTTTGCTTCCTGTTGAGCTTCCTGTTTGAACTGAGCCACCATCTCCGCGATAAAAGTGTTGATCTTTAACTGAGGTCTTGTGTGGAAAACCTCTTTACACAGTGGACATCTATGAGGAACATTAACCCTCCAGTGTTCAGTGATGCAGCTTTTGCAGAAGTTGTGTCCACACGGTGTGCTGACCGGCTCGGTGAACGCATCCAGACAGATTGCGCACCGAAACTGGTCTTCAGACAGCAGACAACTGGTAGCAGCAGCAGCAGCAGGAGCAGGAGCAGCCATATCTGTGCACTCAGAACAGAAGTGAAACTGTCAAACATGAAGCTGGGACCAGTCTAGGTTCAACAAGAACTGGCAAGTAAAGAATGTCAGTCGTCATGAAGTGACAACACCCATCTGACAGCCTGGCTACCAGACGCATCTGCCAGAGAAAATGAAAACTTACTCTGACAGATCAGTCTGGTCCTGCTCCCATTCAAACTGATTCCCATGGGCTGGAGTAACAACTGTTTATCTGATGTGGTTTGATGCGACGTGATGCTTCAAGTCCGTGTAGGAAAGAGTAGCAGTAGGAGATTTTTTTTGTCTATTACCCCTCCGATGTGTGTGTGTGAAGGACATGTACTGTCTTTCCTCGAATAAAAACCAGGTGTCAATTAAAAGCAGAGTCTCTAATAACAGCCGGAGGCGAGGTCGACACGAGCAAATAAAAGCCGGTCCTCAAATACAGGCTGGTAAAAAATAATATAGATAAACGCCTGGTGTCTGTCATGTAATGAGCTGCCAGTTAAGAACAACTTCTACAAGTTTAACTGAATACATTCAACGATATAATCCGGCTATTTTCAACACTTTGTTTGTTGTAGATCATCATCTGAAGCGTTATTGTCCGGTTTCAGTCACTGCAGGTGTGTGTCTTACTTTTTCAGCTAAAATGTAATTTGTAGAAACTCACAAGCGCCACAGGAAGACGACGTTTACACAATAAAAGCTCTGTTACGCAATAAATACATTCTATCCACTGAAACGCTGGAGGGCTTTTATTTTGCAACGGCAAAGGAAGTGATGCGTTTGTAGAAAAGCGAGATTTCGCACTAATTACGACCATTTCTACTTATTAAACAGAGGAAATAGTAAATAAAGGCCTGACTCTGATACAAACCTCCTTCAAGTAAAGGCCTGGACGCTATTTGAGGAGATACGGAACGCAACTTATGTTCTGAATAGACCTCGCTTACTGTGTATTTCTTTTTTCTTCTTTCAGACCACACATGCTCCTCTTCCCCTCGTGGCAGATCTTACTTCAGTTTATTGTTAGTTAATTGTTGGGGAACATGGCTGTGTTCATCATATACATCATGTGTTCATCATGATTTTTAAATGCTACGTTCTTATGATTCTGCTGCGTTTAATGTGTCCTGTTGCATTCAGAGTTTTGTGATCTGAGCCAGTTGAAAACACTGCTTGGAAATCAGAAATGAACTGAGAGGTGCCAGACTAGAAGTTACAGAATCTTAACCGAACTCTTATCTGAACGGTTATGAAGCTGAAATAGTAGGAAGCATTCTTTTTAAACAGAGCTATAGTCTAGCGTTAATTTCTGCTGAAACACAGTAAATGTTGTGCTGCGTACTCACCAGCGTCTGTTGAGAAAGACGTTCTGAGAATCAGGTGTTTACGGAGTTCAAGTCAAACGCAGAGGTTCGTCTCCAGTGAAAGTCTTCTGTTGCTTTGACAAACTGAGGTTTCATTTCTGGGATGTGACGTTAAACCATTCCAGTATTTCCAGTTCTGTCTTGGCTCACGCTGCAGCTCCTCACATGCGTTATGTTCATACAAAAGATTAAATGAACCTTAAGGGAACGATTCAGTAATGCAGCTCGGGCACCAGGTCTGCGTTTGACTTTGTTTTTACTTGTTAAGGTCTGAGCAGCAACGCAATCGTAGGTGTTAGTGTTATTCACATTCATCTTGTCATCTTTTGAGATTTCACTCCTCCGACGGATTTAAATCTGCTCTTTTAGTCAATATCCATGCTTTGTGGAGACATGATCCTCCTGGATTTGCACCAAAACACTGTTTTTTGATTGTTCAGCCTCTGATTTCCTCCCCCAGTTTATAGATGAATGATTTAATCCTTTATAATAAAAGTTGTATTTGAAATGAACCAGGCTTGTTACAGCTTTTATTGAGATTTGATGACGTGGATCTTGTTTTCTGTTTATTATTTGACCTCTGCCTTTTTTTAAAGTGATTTTTCAGTAACTAATGAAATAGTTTGCTTCCGTTCTGTTTTTGTCTCTCTCCGTCAGGTCCTGGAGAGTTTTAAGATCATGGACTACAGTCTTTTGCTGGGAATCCACGTTTTGGACCGGAAGCCGCTGAGCAGAGGGAACCGAGGTGACAGCAGGAGAGGAGGGAAAGTCCTGTACTCCACGGCCCTCGAGTCCATCCAGGGGACAGTGAAGGACCCGGAACCTGTGGTCGATGACGACACGTGAGGAAGCGCTTCGTTTGACTCATTTGTCAACTTTAGTTTATGAGGAAATAAAACAAATTTGTGTGAAATATTCAACCGTGTCATCGTTTAAGTCTGAGGAAAGACTTCGGTTCAAATCTTAAACGTGTTTTTTTTCCAGATTGGGCGGGATTCCTGCCAAACACAAAGACGAGAACCTCCTGATCTTTTTAGGAATCATCGACATCCTGCAGTCCTACAGGTGAGCTCTCACCGTCACACACAGACGGAGACTTCATTCAAAATAACCAAGCGTCTGCTCTGTGGGATCTGGGTCACGGCTTCGACAACCCAACATACATGGAAATAACACATGATAAACTGAACGTAGAACAACCGTGGATCGACAAACGGCAGCAACGTCTTGACATAACATAGTAACTTTATACCTTCATAAAGTTCAGAGTCAAACTCACCAGTGGAGAAGAAACGCTGACATTTCAGCATCAAACGTCATTCTTTTACTTTAGAGCTGAGTCCAGTGGAGAAAACGACGGCAGTGCTTCTATTCTTTATCACCTTGTCAATTTCTTTGACTCTGAAAGTTGTTTCTCGTACTTGCCGTTAGTTGTCAAGGCCCTGGGAGACCGGCAGAGGGACTCACTGCTCCCTCTAGTGGTCACATGCGTTGACAGCGACACATCGACCTGTGGCTGTGAATGAATTCAGTTCATATCTCTGCAAAACAATGACATATTTGACATAACGTCAGAACTCTATTCTAAACACCGATGATACTTTCAGGTCATTTTTTAATATTTTCAAGTAGAAATACTACATATAGCTCCTGTAAATTCATGAGCAAAATGAGTGAAATGTGTTTTTAACTTATTTTTTGTTTTCAGGTTCATTAAGAAGGTTGAACACTCCTGGAAAGCCCTCGTCCACGATGGGGTACGTTGCTGCACATTCGAACCTGCAGCTCTGCTTTAAATCCACACCAGTCTGACAGTTTCTCTTGTTTCCCAGGACACGGTGTCCGTTCACAGGCCGAGCTTCTATGCAGACAGATTCCTCAAATTCATGGGCTCGACCGTGTTCAAAAAGATTCACCGTAAGTCCTCCTCCTGCATCCTCTCTCCGGAATCAGACGCTCCGACGTTTAACGCGCTTTTCCTCCACAGCTTTGAGAGGAGCGTCTTCAAAGAGGAAACGCAGCTCCATCTATGCATTAAAATCAGCCTCTCAGGAGTTTCTGTCCACGCAGAAGGAGGAGAAGAAGACGGAGAAGAAGGCTCAAAGCATGGACAACCTGGACGGAAACTGTAAGACACAAACCACACGTTTACAGTTTTACCAACACGTTTTCACTTGATCCACTGATTCAGGATCTACTTTTTGCTGCAGTTTACAGTTCCTCCAAGCAGCCGGATCTTCTTCCGAAATCCGTCGTTTCTTTTGAGTCGAACCGAAGTGATGAAGACGAGCTGGAGAACAGGTAATGTCTCAGCATTCTAGCACACGTTTATTTGTACTTTTAGTTTTGTTTCTTGTTCTGTTACCTGTTGGATTATTTCTTAGCTGACTGTGATTTGTTGCTTATATGCTGTCGTGTAACACAGTGAAGACCGACGAGACTCCAGTTCCACTCTGGCTCTGGACGACCCTCTGCCCAGCCTCAGCAGAAGCCAATCGGACTCTGAGCTGGACGTCTACTTGGTACGAAACGTTTTAGAAAATACAGATCAAAATACACTCAAACGAGAGGAAGCAAACACGAACACATTCAGGCTGAAGTAAACCGGTACGAGGGGAAATAAATGAAGGTTCAGGATGTCACGGAAGAGAAGATGAGAGCAAGAGTAATGTTAAAATTACATGACAATCAAAAATCCAGAAATATATGACGTGTATTAAACTATTGGTTTGATTTGTACCAATTCATGAAATAGTCTCAAAGTGACTCCATCACGATGTTTCCATAATGACTGAAAGAAGAACATCAGTTTCACACATTTAAAAAGCATCGTCACAATTAGTTTCTGATTAATATTAAAAGCGTTTCTCCAGCGTTTCTTCTCTACTTATTTATGTATCTAAGAAACATCAAGCGTAACTAAACATCACACAGTATTTCACCAGTTAGCTTCATGTGAAAAATAACTAAAGCTGTCAGATAAAGGTAGTGATGTTCCTCTGAAATGAAATGATCTGCTCTTCAGTGGCTGCAGGTACATGGACAATATGTCTTCAATCTGATCAGAGATCAGTGTTTACATGGACGCTGATCTCATAAGAGGTGTGTTTACCTGCTCAGAACTGAAGTTTTTTGACATTTTTTGATCATTTCGCTGGTTCTGCTGAAGAAGAAGAAGGAGAAGAAGAAGAAGGTGGAGGAGTAAAAGGAGGGAGGGAGGGAGAAGAAGAAGGAGAAGAATAAGAAGGAGAAGAATAAGAAGGAGAAGGAGAAGAAGAAGAAGGAGAAGAAGGAGAAGGAGAAGAAGGAGAAGAAGAAGGAGAAGAAGAAGAAGAGGGAGGGAGGGAAGAAGGGAAGAAGGAGAAGAAGAAGGAGAAGAAGAAGGTGGAGGAGTAAGAGGAGGGAGAGAGAGAGGAAGAAGAAGAAGAATCCAGTTTTTCATAATTAAGACCAAGCTCAACCTGAACAAGTCTTGGAAAGACATTTGCTTCTTTCGTTTTTCAAGCCTTTGGACCATCGAGGTGTTCAACAAGGCGTCTCCTCCATGTTTCCGTCCTTCTCAGGAACTCGTCACGTGACCCATGTTCAAATATCTTCTCCTGATCAGATTCTGAAAGGTTTACACCAGCCTCTCGTTCTGATCAGACCAGTGTGTTGTGACTGAGGTGGAAACAGGAGGCGTTTTTAATCTGCTTCTCAGTGGAACCTCAGGGTCCACGTGAACCCGCAGAGCTGTTGTCACGTAGCCTCCATGATGTGAACGTTTGTCTTCCACATGTAACAGTGTCTCTGAGTAGATTCTTTGTTTCTGTGTGAACGGTGTTGATGGTAAATCCGGCGTCACTGGGTGTCTCTGCATTTTCAGCCTCAGACAGACTCACCCAGGCGACCGAGCTGGAGCTGAGGAGACGTTTGTGTCCGAACATCCTCAAAGTGTAAGATTAAGACCTTCTGTCTCTTCTCAGTTCATCTGTTCTTGTGTTTTTCTGCACAAGACTTTGTATTTGTGATGATTTCAGCTCCGGTTTTCACCTCTGGATTGTGTCATCAACACATTGTCTCGAGTTGTGTTTTTTTTTTTTTTTTCCTCACCTTCAGCTTTTTGTCCGGATTCAAACGTTTTACTCAAAGCCCAAAAAACAGTCTCCGGTTCATAAATAATAGACGCATAAATAACAGACTGGTGTTTGTGAGGAAAAGTTGGCTCGTAATAAAGAAAAGACGCGGTTCAGGAAAGTAAAATGTACAAATGTTTAAAATAATAATAAGTAGAGACGTGTGAGTGGCGTGAGATGCTAAAAGATGTCAAAAATGTCCCGAGACTAGCGTCCTTTTTCTTACATATTATAAAACTTGTTCTAAGTGTCTCTAATATTCAGTCGTACCGACAGGTTTCTCTAATTCTGCTCGACAGCTTTTTGGAGACTTTTCCAACAACTACAGTCACTTTCACACTTTTTCAGAACTCTTCACACATTCACACATTCACACATTCACAACTAAACCCTTTTACTTTTGCATTTGTTTGATACTAAATACATTCAATCGGCACTTTTCCAAAAGTCCCGATACGCTGCGTTTTGACAGATTAATCAAAGCATCGCTGCGACTCCAGCAGAAGGTTTCTTCAGCGTTTGGTAGCCTCGGTTGTCGTGGGTATGTTTGTGTGAGTCGTGGGTTTTCAGTGACAGAACGTGGTTGGAAAACAGTCGTTCGAGGTGAAACTACAGGTGTCCCGATGCTTCAAACGTTGACGGGTCGCGGAGGAGGCCGGAGACTTTCTAGAGGACGTTAGGATTGAAACCGAGGATTTATGAACCCTTTGTGTTTCCTTCTGAATGTTTAACAGTAGAAGCTTCGTCTGTGAATGCGTCGACACTCCAGACTCAAACTGAACGAACGAACTCTGCTTTACTTCACTTCATCAGTTCATAAAACACTCACCAAACGCAAACACAACCCAGTGATTTACGTTCACTTCCATCAAATACGCAGAAAACCTGACATTCAGACTCACTGTGTTGACTGTTTTGTTCATTTCCTTGATTATTTGTTTATTTTTTGTTCATTTTTGTTTATTATTTTGTTCATTTCCTTGATTTAAAGCTCGTTTTTGTTGATTGTTTTGTTAAATTACGTCATTAATTGTTTCATTTTTCTGTTTGTTTTTGTCCATTTTGTTTATTTTGTTCATGTTGTTCATTATTTGGGTATTTTTTGTTCATTTTCTTGATTATGTGTTTCATTTTTCTTCATTTTCTTGATTATCTGTTTCATTTTTCTATATTTTTTGATTATTTTGTACATTTTTCTTCATTTCATTGCTTGTTTTCTTTGGTTTTAATCTAAACGACACAGTAAAAACATTCTTTCCGTCTTGTTTTTTCCAGTGAGGAGAATCATCCGCCGACTCGGCTTCGGTCGACCCGACCTTTGACCCCTGAGGGTGGAGTGTGAATGTGGATTCAATCTGAATTTCCCAGATCGACCAGTGTCCGGTGTTAATATCAAACACTAAGAAGCTGCTTCTTTTCCTCTTATTGTTAAACTTTGCTGCTAATTTAGCGTCAGTGCTGAAGAAAAATGTCTCTCCTTTGCTTTTCCTTTTGTTTTTTCTTTTTGTTTTTGTGTAAACGTTTCTCAGCGGCTGGATCTCTGAGAAAATACACTTTAATGGATCAAATATAGAAGGAAAGTATCAACAGGTTCATCTTTTTGACCTAAAACAGTATAAAAAAATGATGCTTGATAATGAACTTAGTCTTTATTGTCTATTTTTATTGATATGTAACATCTTTATCCGTTTGTTGTCGTGGAAAGATTTAAAGAAGATCTTTTACATTTTCATGATAAATTGTCTTATTTTTCTCTTTATATCTGCATACAAATTATTACCGTTTAACTTTACAGGAACAGATCACTTTATCTTGTTGTTGTGGACGTTTATTACACAAAACCAACATAATTTCTTTAAAAAAATGTAATTTCTCCCTATAGATTACACTGAAATCAAACTAAAAAAAAGACAAAAGGAGGACAGGGTTGCCTACGTCAGGACATAAACTGAACAAAAGCAGCAGTGTCATATTTCTCAGCTGCTATGTGTTATTTCTAAAGAGAATACAAATAAATCAGCCTTTGTCTTTAGTAGGATTTGATACGAAAAAGCCTGTTATTGTACGTCCATTTTCGTGCCTTAAAACGTTCTGAAACCTGTGCTTTTATGTGATTAAAGGCCTACGACTGTATTATAGCAATACTTTGAACGTGTATCTGTGAAATAAATTCAGATTTAATGTTTATACAGATGCCTCTGTCCATTTACCTCCGTGTGCGGTCGGTCTGGGTTTGATATTTTAGACCAGGCGTTCCCAAACGTTTTCAGCTCAAGAACCAAAAGAGAAACGTGGTGTCTCTTCACAAACACATCGCCTTGGCGTCTACATTTTTTACTGATTTTTGTTGCATAATTTACATTAGCCCCCGTTTCCTCTGGAGGAGGAGCAAAAATAATTAGCAAATAAGTATTAAATTATTTGTTAGTGTTTTGCCTTGGATTTCTAAAACAATTCTACATTCAACACGATTTCAGTGTGAATGTATTTTTACAATAAAACTGCAAACTTACCAAATGTTCCTTATTACTGTCTCTCTCTATCATGTTTATTTAAATATTACTGAACTGAGTTTATCTGTTGCTTAAGAAGTGAGAGGATTTAAAAAAGAATCAAACAAAACATGAAGCAACTAGTGATGATGAGCAGATTTAATGACATGAACAAGCTTTTACTGCGTGATCTGCCCGTGTGCTCTTATTTTGAAGGACACGCATTCTGTACAGGAAGTACTGACGACATTTACGTCAACGTGACGACGCAGAACCCGGATCAAAGGTGTGTGACGGAGGAGCCGCGAACGCGTCAAAACTCCGCGAATTTCACCGAAGGAAGTTTAAAACAAGTTTAAAAAAAACCCGCAGAATTTAGAGAGAGAAGCTAAAACTTGACATTTTACACAGAAGACGAGGATGAAACGCATCGGTGATATCTGTCTTTTCCCGACCGTGATATCATGTTATTGTTCGTTTTTAGAGTCAGTGAAGTTAAATGTACACAAACGTCTCTCATCACACTTCCTGTATCCGTTGTTTCACATTAAAAGCCTCTGCGGAGTCATTTAATGTGAAAATTCTGAAGTAGCAGCAGCAAATAAATGTATTTAAAGGAGAGGCTGTGAGAAATGAGTCGGGAGGGAGTGTGAGTCAGTCACAGGTACAACCGACATGTACGGTCACGCCAGTCGCCGACAAAAAACGCCACGGGTTGACTTTTCTGCTGTGAAACGCTGCCTTTGTTTGGATACTGAGTCTGTCCAGTTTGTTCAGTTTCAGGCTTTCTTCGTGTTTCTGCACCTGGAGCACCTTCAGTCCAACGCTGTGCATTTGCAGCGGCTCTGCTGAAGCTAACGTCCATGGGGTCCGTCTCGTATTTTCCTTTCCACGTCATGCATGTGTGAAGATCATGTTTTCAGGTCCAGCTTGAACCCAGCAGACCGACGCTCTTCTTCGGTCACTCAGGAAAATGACACACACAGGGACCCGATAAAAACAGGTCCGTGACCCATTCCGGGCCCCGACCCTCAGTTTGGATTTCCATCTTTCAGCCTCTGGAATCAGATACAAACTCTTCTACTGTTCACTGACATAAAACATCTGATTTCTTTTCCTCCCTCCTTCCTTTCCACTGTTTAGAAATGAGTTTAATTTGTTTCCTTTGAGTAAACTTAATATAATCCTTCATAACTTTGTATTTAGTTTGTTATGTGGTTGTGAATCGTGTCAAATAAAATATCAAATCCCTGCTTTAGTCAACGGGGCCATCGGATTAAGTTAATCTGTTTCAAACGTATCGTACTTACTTGTGTTTACCACAAGAGGGCGCTGCACCGTTATAGTTAATCAGACCATAGAGGAGTCACTCGTTCAGCCGTTTATCAGGGTTTTCTTATCAGGTACATGGAGCCACAACTGTTGTAGAAGATGAGATAACATTTCAGCTTCATGGACTTTATAATAGTGACATGTTCAACTTTTAGGAGAACATTCTGACCGAGCTCCTGTTTGTTTCAGTAATTTACCCATTGATCAGTGGTAGTGTGTGTTTATTATAAGACCGACATCATATCTATGTCTCAGTGTTGGTAACGTGTCCCACATCGTCCCACATTGTCCCACATCGTCCCACATCGTCCCACATTGTCCCACATCGTCCCACATTGTCCCACATCGTCCCACATCGTCCCACATTGTCCCACATCGTCCCACATTGTCCCACATCGTCCCACATTGTCCCACATCGTCCCACATCGTCCTACATTGTCCCACATCGTCCCACATTGTCCCACATCGTCCCACATTGTCCCACATTGTCCCACATCGTCCCACATTGTCCCACATCGTCCCACATTGTCCCACATCATCCCACATTGTCCCACATTTGATCCAAAAATAACTA
>JAPQRN010000005.1:1837150-1865181 GCA_037367275.1 Coranthus polyacanthus
GTTGCTTGTAAAAAGCTTGAGTCGGTCGAAGGCGTGGTTCACACGATCAGGATCAGGATCAGGATCAGGATCAGGATGGCACCACCTCCGCCTCGTTTTGAGCCAAGAAAACCCCCGTCACCGCTTCAGTGAAAACACTGAGACGCGCTTGGAAATGCACTGTTTTTGACTTTATCAGAAACTAGATAACTGTTGAACTGAACGTCTCGGTCAAAGTAAAAAGATAACCAAATTAATAAACAACAAATAAAAACATTATGGAACTGAACATCGAACTAACCATCGAAACTCGAGGTAATTCTAGCTGCCTTTTTTAGATTATCTGCTCTCCAAGTCCGCAACTCCAGTTGAGTATTCAAATATTACCCATCAGCCACCACTGGAGCCACGTTCAGACTATCTCTGCTATTGTGTGTGTGTATATATATTATACAATATCGTTTTTATCTTGTTGCGTGTTTTATGAATAATGTAAAACAAATAAGCATCTGTTTTCTTTTTTAACTTTCCCTCAGGACCATAAGGTTGAAGGCTGTACCCTGTTGTCCAGTCCTACTGTGTCGTGTGGGGGAATAATCCGATTTCTGTCGTTTTATCCCATAATTTACTGTCTTTGTAATGAAAATATGACGTCGTCCTTCCTCCCTGTAGACGTGACGTCTCACAAGAGCCACAACGATTAGCTGACGAGGAAAACAAACAAAAGAAATGATCTGCAACTTTTTGTGATTTCATCTCTCTTTAGTCTTTTCACTTTCAAAGCTCAAGTACCAAACTGTTGCCTTTTGCAGCCTCTCGACTGTGATCATTTGATGTTTTCTCTCTCGTATCGGACTGTGAACTCAATATTTCGAACCTGAGATGAAAGATCTCAGGTTGATCTTTTTGGCCACGTCGCCCACCCCTACTGCAGTTTGGGCTGGATGACTGTTCCCTGTGAGATTACTGTAAGGTGTTGGATTACGATAAACCGCCTGTGAATGTCATGCCGCTGTGCGATCACCGCAGGGCTTTAGAGCTTCGGGCGCCTTCGGTGCTTTGAGCCCGGACGAGGCTCCAAACCCGGGCTCCTGCGACGAAGACGACAGCGTATCTAAAAAGCCTCTCGTCTTCGCCTGCGTCCTCCTTTGTGCCGCTGTTACCTAATGTTTTTAAAAATAGATGTTTGATATTTTAGTGTCTCCCCTGCTGTGCTCTTATGTTTTTTCCTTTGGCCTCCCCGGGGTGAGCGGGGAGGATTTCTGCTGCTCAGTGAAATCTGCAGCAGCTCTCATGGCACGACCGTCCACAGCCGTAATCCAGACGTCCAAGCTGCTGGAATATAAATCCTGTCCGGAGTTTGCGTTGGCTGGCAGCTTATCAAGAGGCCGCAGAGATTATTTATTTATTTGCTTGTTTGCTTCAACCCTCTCAGGACATGGCGGCCTGCTGTCAGATGGCGACTCGAGCACGAATAGATGGAGACGTTTAATCCGCGCACGAGTCGGAGAGGAAAAGAAGCGCAGAGTGGAAGTTAAATACAAAAGAGATTGGGTGCAAAACGTGCTGGTCTGCAGGTTAAAGGACATGTGGGGTCAGAGTAGTGACAGACGGTCACGTTACACTCGTCACAGTAAACATGGACTGCGTCTAATGAAGGTCGACGGGCAGTTTATTAAAAGTGGAGACAGTCGGTGGGAGCTTTGTGTTTGTTTTAAAGCTGGAAAAAGAAAAAGAAAGCAAATATAACAAGTGAATGAAACCTCCGTTGGTTTGTGAACTGTGGTCCTGTCGCCGTCTTGTTACAGATGTGACCGCATTTGCTGTGTGTAAGATTTTAGGAGGATCTAATTTCATAAATGGAATATAATTAGGGCTGGTCAATCTGGTCTAAAGATCATACGAGGATCTTTTGATCCATGATCTGAATCACAATCTTCTCACCTCTTAGAAAATGTAGACCAGTTACAACCAAACTCTAACCAGTTTTCCTCTGGGTTTCTCTGGTTTCTACAGGTTTAGTCTGTGTAATGCTTTTTTGTTGATGTATCTGACTAGAAACTCTGCATTTTTGCATCATTACAATATTTTGACAATATCTAGATGAAGTAAACACTTGTCCACATTTTCCTGTACATTTATCTGTGACGCTGCAGTGTTTCTATTAATTACATACACGGTTTTATAATGAATCAAAAATGACTCTAAAGCATCTTTGTAAATCACTCGCTGCACGTCAAATCACAGACTTACGGTAATTCTTCATTATTTCTTCTGCAGCAGCAAAACAACGTGTTACACAAAATGTTAAGAAAACGTGTTAACACCGAATATAATCCAACACTTCAGCACAGACAGACGCTAAAGTATCACTGTGATAGTGGCATTAATGTTACAAACCCACAGGTTAGTGCAGCGTCGATGTAAAATACTGTAGCAAAGTAACTTTTTTTTTTTTTAGTGACAATCCATCTGAAAAGTAGATCATATGACGAATTAAGATGGATCATGGTCTAAGGTCGTGAGATCACCCAGACCTAAATATAATATTCATAATTATGTTTTCATTAGTGTATAATCACCTGAAAATTAGAATCACTGTGGTTGTTTTTTTTTTATTTTTTTACTAAGACTGAGTTGTTTACATCTAGAGGGAGCAGGTCGCCTCCACAGGGGTCCACAGGGGTCCACAGGGGTCCACACGGGTCCACAGGGGTCCACAGGGGTCCACACGGGTCCACAGGGGTCCACACGGGTCCACAGGGGTCCACACGGGTCCACACGGGTCCACACGGGTCCACACGAATCCACCATGTTTCTATAGTAGCTCAGAACAGACTTCCTCTTCTTCTTTTTTCATTTTTACATTGGGTGACCATTAGTTGTTGATTATTACATTAATCAAGGGGTCCACACGGGTCCGTAATTATTACATTAATCAACAACTATTTTTCTAATCGATTTGAGTAATTTTATTTTATTTTTTTTTGATTTGAGAACTAAACATGACCAACTGAAACCGATCTGAGATGGACCCTGATTTCATTAACAGAGCATGTATGGATGGTTGCAGGTGGGATGTGTTCGATGTGTCAGTAATCTACAATATCCCACCATTTCTGTTGAACTTGACGATAGAAACCAGTCAGACACACTTTACTGCAGCTGCTTGAGTTGACTCTGTGAATTGTTATTTCTGTGTAGATACCTGCAGACATTACTGAAATTATCCAGGGTTCTGCTAATTTGACCATTTATTTGTAGAGAAATTGCATGATTTGTAATTGAGTTTTTCTTTCTTTTTAAGTCAAAAATGGCCAGTTAGAAAACAGTTAACGGTTTGCCATCTTGAATATTACATCCCCAGTCCGACTCCTGGTCCTAGTGCATGTCTGGCAGCTGTGAAAACCCACAGGCAGATTCCTGGAGGGATTGTCAGGTTCTCAGAAACGAACTGAAGCAGCTGCAGAAAGCGGAGAGAGAGCGTTTTCACACAAAACACACCCAAAGTCAGGACGCGGCTCTCCGGACGGTTGACAGTTGGTTGATCTTGAAGCGACAGGTCGTGTAGTAATTTTGCCGTCTGTAAACCTCACTGAGGGGTAATCCCTGTCGGAGGAGTGTGTGGGTGAGCAGTGGGTCGGTCGATGTGTAAATGGTGAGAAGACTAAGCCTGGATGGGGGGATTATACAAGAAGGGGGCGGGGAGCATTCATGATCTGTCAGAGCTTAGTGCCACAATTATCCCGGCAGCGGCAGCAGCGGTGGTGGCGGCGGCAGCGGTTGTGGCAGAAGCTGCGTTTTCATTAGTGTAATGTCCGGAGAAGCTCCAGAATTATGTAAGAGTGACGTGCCGTGATCCCCTCTCGGCCGGCCCACCGCTTGGCAGGAACGTGGCCGTTTTGTTTTCCTTTCATCCTTCCTCGCTCAGAAAAGCCAAAAGGACATCTGTCGGAGGACTCGTAGTAGCCGCGCTCCGGATGCTGAAGCTGCAGCTCGTTGTCATGGAGAAGACACCGATGCACGGGGCCAGTGTGTGGGGTTGACGATGCTCGCAGAGGTGTTGAATGAGCTCCTGCCGTTGTTGGAGGATGAACGACGGACGGACATGTAGCCACGGTGTGTGACGCCGAGGAGAATTAGAAGATGAAGTTTAAGAAGTTCATCACCATCATGCAGGCAGCCATGGGGATCGTTCCCCTGAACAAACGGGAGCTGCTTCCACCCGGCAGGAAACTGTGGAGACCGCCGGGGTGAGTCTGAGACCATTCACGTAAGAGGGTGACAGTTTGTGTGAGGTACTGTCTCTAAACTACAGAAGTGCATTCGCGAATGGAAAAAACTAAATTGAAACAGATGTGATATGATATCAGATAAGATGCAATCTTTTGAAAAATGTGCAGATTTTTACATTCGTGTTGACATTCGTAGGATGGATTAAAAACAAAAATCAAAAAAGAAAAGAGCTGTGTCTTAAGTGTCCAGTAATAACAGTTTGGCAGTGATTTGGAGTCACTGGGTCACATGATGAAATATTAATGTAAAATATAAGGAACCCTAAAATCCAATAAAGAGATGTGTTTTATTTGTCCAGTGTCGCTGGATCTTCTCTGCTGTAATAAGGGTGAATATTTCCATCGTCTTCTTCCTCCTTCTATCTGTGTTTTAGCGTTTTCAAAGGACGAGCTGCAACTACAGCCTGAAAATACCAAGTTTTGACAAAGACACAACTCTCTGTCGTTTTCTTTTGTAGGGATTTCGTCATTTTAATACCAAGATGCGCTTCCTCGTGTTCACATCTTCCACCAGAACAACCTCTCTCCCGATACTATTTTACAAATGCACTGTTGCGGCATGCTGCGCTCAGCACTGCCCAAGAACTAGACAAACAACCCAGAGAATGTTTACCTCTATTCCACAACGATAGTGGAGGGAGTCGGACCATCTACAGCACTGTCTCAGAGCTAATGAAGTGTGAAGATGGATCTGGATATGCCAGACCATGTCCTCTGTAGTAATAATGGCTTCATTGAAAACGCAAACCACTTCCGGTGTGGTCCGTTGAAGGAGCAGAAACCGGTTTGATTTATTCAACCATCATCATGACAAGTGTCCTCCATCAGCAGCCTGGTACCGACAGCGCCTCGGAGCTAAAGCCAACTTGTTTTGCGTTAGTTTGTTTCTAAACAAACTGACACAGTGTGTGACGAGCCACGTGTGATGAGGTTCATGGTTTATTTGGGTGACGACGACGGGAGACGTGACAGACTTAAGTCTCAAAGAAAACAAACCGTACGAATGAAATGATTTTGTTTTTCATTTTTAAAGTCTTATACATCAGAACATTTTATTGCTTTTAGAAAAAGTGATCTAGTAATGAAATATCCCGTGTGCTTCAGTGTGGAGATACAAAACTGCTCTGAAGCGCAAACAAATTAGTATTTATTTATATTTTTTTTACAGTTTTCAACAAGCTGTAATTTGTCGAATATGCAACTGTGGATCTTCTTTTACAGACGTTAAAGACATCTTGTACCTTCAAACAACTCCTGAATGTTTCATGCATCCATCATGAATAGTTAAAAAGTAATGACTTATTGAACTCAGCATCTTTTTCTGAACCACTCGTTTTTACGGTAAAGTCAGCGTCACGACGCATTTTCAAAGCCCCAGTATCTCAAAAACTAATGAAGACATAAGGCTGACATTTTGTATCGCGTTTACTGGGACTGATAACATTTTCTGAAAGTATGAAACAAACTGGAGATGGTGAGTCAGAAACATTTTCAGAAATCTGAGTTTGAGGTGGATTTACCCGTAGGCGTCGTTGAAACTACGCTTCTCTGTTGAGGCTGGAGAAGAGATGTAGATCATGGTGAGAAGCAGAAACGCATCAACTTTTAAATATAGAACACCACACCGCTGTTGTTTTCAAGAAGGTGGTTGAAGGAATGAAAGAAGAAGAAGTCAAGTCGTTGCTGGAGGACATGCCTAAGGGAAAAAGCTTACACGAAGAAGCACGATGATACAACAGGCTTCAACGTTTCCATGTATTAACATATAAACGACAGGTTAGGGCATCGACCCCTGTCAAACACAGCGGAGCATAATGGAGTATGCACTGGTTTTCACATCCATTAGCAATGTCAACAGCTTGGTGGAAGTGTCACCTTTTTTCAGAATAAAAACAAAAAACACAGTATTTTGTTCATGTAAATGTCAAAATAAGTTTCCTCTCTTGTGATTAATGGGTCCCTGCTCTAGTTTTGTTAAAGAGAGTCCAGTCATAACGGCATGACGGTGTGTTTTACTAAACATTTAAAAATTACATCTAATAGGAGGGAGTTTAGTAATTGTTTACTCTGCTCTTTGACTCCAAACAGATTAACAGCTTTGTCAAACTGCAGTTAAAAACCGATAAGTGCAGTCGTTTCCTTGTGTTTTCATTCATTCACGAACCTTTATTTAATCTCTTAATACACTGAGGTAGAGGCCTCCATTTATAATACAGCTGAGCAGCAAGAAGAAACGCCGGCGATAAAAGCAATGAAAAGGTAATTTAAGGCAACATGGCATCGTGCTTCGTGCTAAAACACGGCAGGTTTAGTCAGAACAGGACTTGTTGCAGGATCTTCTCTCTGACTCCCTGCCATGAATATCAGGAAAAACTGGGGTTTGACAAAAAGACGCCACCTGTTCAGGCGTGTTTGCAAACAGATGAGGTGAAACGAAGGTTTTCAGGTGGAGTCCGTCCTTTGTTCTCAGAGTCAGGGTTGGATCCAGTTGTGGAAGAAGTTGAAAATAAAACCCTGCATTCCAAACCTTTGTAATGTCTGATGTGTTTGATTCATTTCACCGCTGCGCATGTTTAATGTTCGTTACAAAGGGATACGCATCTGTCCGACCTCAGACGCAGTTTAATCCACAAACCATGTGTAGCTCGACTTTTTCTCATGTCAATAATTTGTGTTTGAAATATTTGTTTTTATTTCTTTACCAGTCCAGGTTTCAGTTCACGTCGACTGTTGAGCTGGACAGCGACCATGTTTCTCTTTCATATTTTACAACTGTATGCAGTATAAGTATGCAGAGACTTTGGGCTTTGTTCACTTCACACAAACAGCCTGTGGTGTAAAATTCCAAGTGTCAGATTAGTTTGTTCACGTTTAAGAATGTTTTATTTTAAAAAAATTTTTTCTCTTCTAATTACAAACTCACTACACACAGTAATAATCAATAAATGTACGATTCTGATACTGACACGTTACACTTGAAGACGGTATAAAATATGTTAAAACAACCTATTCTAGGTTCATGTTTTAAAGGGTTTGATTTGTTTGAAAAAATGAGTGTTTAATACGTTAACGCTGTTAAATAAAACACTGAAAGCACTAACCTGTGTAAACGGTGTTTCTCACAGGGATCAGCCTGGCTCTGACCAGACCTGTACTGAACTGTTGAAGTCCGGTCGTAAGTTCTGCTGGACCAGAGAAGCCCAGTACCTGTATCTCCGCCGCCTCTCCTCACGCAGCTTCTCGGCTATTATGATGGTACGTACTTTATACCACAGGATACCGAGTGTTTATTCTGTGTTTCAGAAGAAGATAATGACTGAAATGGTAAAAAAAAAATTACTGAACTGTGGCCAGAGAATGATTGCGTGTTTTATTTTCAGACAAATTTCACTGCAATGAAACTGCCGGTTGACGTCCATGTTTGTTTTGGTGTGAGAACTGGTGACATTTGACAGTTACTGTGAGGTTCGTTCATCTGCTGACAGGTTGTCCAGTCGTTGTGTAGTGAAGTGACTCCGTTGTTAGGTTTGTGTTCCTCTCTGATTGTCAAACACTACAATCTGCTCTGTATGTGTGTTGAGTCCAGATTCTCTTTAATGACGCTCATGCTGGGTTTTTCTTGGATAGAGAGTTAAGTTTTAAACTTCATGCCACCTCCAGCTCTTGATGGGGTCTTCACGTTAAACACTGTCATATGTAACTACGGTGTCACACCGATGTGGTGCCGCTGTCATTTGAAATATTACTCTACGGGTGTAGAAAGGAGGCTTTTAAACCTTCTCGTAGGGCGCCAAATGGTTTACACAGTTCGCCAAATTGATTTTTTTCTTCAAGACCTCCAACATATGTTGCTGTGTCTAAACTGTAGGATGGAGATGACAAGATAATCAGTAAATCTGCAAACACAGACAGTGACATGACTCTGCAGTATTTGTTTGATAAAGTAACAGTAAAGCCGGTTGTTTGTTCGCGTCGACCCCCGGACGTCACTTGTTGGAGGCTGCAGTCGGCCGCGTGGACCTGGTCTCCTAGACTCGGGAGCTGTTTTTATTAACAACTGGTTTTACCTTCTTCGGATCCATGTTCATATTTCAACTCTCTGCTGTTGGTTGTTGAGTGATTTCTTGGCGGCTAGTTGTGGTGAATAATTCCTCTTTTTTTTTTTTTAATGCTTTAACGTCACTCTGTGTTTCCCTCCTGCTGAAAATTTCATACATTTGTCTCTTACGAAACCCGTTTCGTAATCCCATCACTGGAAGAGCTGAAAAATGCATGCACACGTCTGTGTTTATCCAGAAATAGTTGGCAAGCCGCTGTTTCTCCCCCGACGCGCCGAAGATTCGAAGATACGCGGTTTAGTCACCGACTGTTTCTTCTTCCCAGATTTGAATGGAACTAGGCTTTACTGACCCCACCCCCGACAACCCCCGTCTCTGCGAATGCAGCCCGATTAACCAGAGGGACATGTCACGTCACGTCACGGAAGCTTCATTGTTTTAATGATTCGGCTGCACAAATGAATCAGGCCAGTGGAGCTGCTTTGCATCGGGATGGCCTATTTTAAGACCTGTCTTGCACATTTCAGTCACGATGAAATGGTTTTCATGTTGATTGACCTTGATTTGACCAGGATTCTTTTTATAAATGTAAGCTGTTGCTGCTGTCAGTAAACGCTCGACAAACAGAAAAGGCTTTGTCTTTGTTTGAAATGGTTACATTCTACCTGGCGTTAGGGATGTCGGAGATTTTCAGGGTCAGTCGGTTTTGTCTCGTGCTGATAAAAGACTGGGCTGTGGCTTCAATGGACATTAATACAAAGACACAGAACAACAACAATAGGTCATTGTGAGGCAGCTGCACACAGTCAGACCTTCACTTCAGCCTCTCGTGTAAGAGCCTCTTTTACATTTTTCACATAGCTCCATGTGGATCAGTCTGAGTGTGTTTGGAGACTCGAGAAAATATCGATTTACTTCAAACATCCTCAACCTCAACGGGCCGTTTCAGTCGTAACTCAGTGCTTTTACTCAAGTAAATCAACTAATAAATTATGATGTATTATCACAGATTAAGATACCCAACAGTATGTACAGTAATTAAAATAATGATGCCGCTTTACTCATGTTAATTTAAATTCATGTCACTAAACGTAACAGGAATCAAAACCTTCCGGTTGTTCCCATGGGACCTAACTTCTGTATTAGTCAATGACGAGAGACGAGTATCTTTTGACTCCGTTTGAATCATGTCATCATTTACATGCATGATGTTCGTCAGTTTAAAAGATAATTTTACAAGTCAAGAAAGTCGCAGTTTGTTGTAAAACTGTTGAAGCATCAGACTGCGAAAATATGTAAATATAAAGAAAAGTCGCAGACGTGACGTCATGGTAACTTTCTCCTCCACAAGCTGCTCAGAGCTGCTGAAGACGTCTCTGCAGCTTCAACGTGACCAGACTGTAGTGATGAGAGATGAAGTCCACTGAGCCGGTTCACACTGAACTTTACCAAAAACAACAAACGCCGACTTTCTTGACTCGTAAAATTCTCTTTAAAACATCATATTTGTAGTTGATGGCAGAATTCAAACATTCACTTATGTCTGTCCTCGTCGTCCGCCGTTGATATTTTTTCTGAAGTCGGGTGCCATGGGAAACAGCGGAGGGGGCGGGACTTTGCCTCTCTATACATTACTTTGTTTGTAAACATGATTGCTGAGTCATTTTCATTGGAAAACAACTCCCATGATCCCACGCTGCTTCACAACATCACACTACGTCTGTTGTTGTTGTCGTCGTTGTTGTGAGATGGCAGAAATTACATCATGTGCATTTACCAAAAACAATCACAGTAATGTTAGAGCCCTTTTCTGATTTCATAAGGAAGATGTTGAGTTTCCATCACTGACGACGTGTCCACGTGTCTCGGTCTAGTCGACAGGTTACAATGGTTAATTAGAGCAATACGCACAGATTAGATTACAGATTCAAACGAGAGACCCAGCCTGGAACCTGTGCAGACGTACAGACGGCTCCTTGTACGTGAACCATCCTGCCCTTCATGGTGTTGTGCTCAGATTTGTTCCAGAAACCTGTAAAGAAGATATTCCTTCACAGAGAATATTTCTGTGACATTAAGAATGATCATTACACTCTGAGCTGTGAAAAGAACGTATTTAGATGTAACCACTTTGTAATTAATTCCAGTAACTCTAAATTACAAAATAAATACAACTGTAGTCAATTAAAGGTCCAGTGTGTGAGATTTTAGTGATCTACGGTTTGGAAATAATATGAACCACATGCCGTGGCCTTCAGTCACCAGATCTCATCCCAGCTGAACACACACGGGAGGTTTTGGACCAACGTGTTAAACGGCGTCCTCATCAAAAACACCAGATGACGGAATATGTTTTGTTAAAATCGTGTTCATCCTCCTGCAGAGTTCAGTCTGTAGAGTCACTGAAGCTGGCGTGGAGACGTGGTGGATCGACACTACTTCATGTCGGCTCGTCTTTTATTTTTTTTTTCCACCCGTCTGTAGGACAATGGGAACATAGATACGTTCCCATCTGACATCCGCTTGATCTACATACCACGTATAGGTCGACTTTTCTCATGCAAATCTTTTGTGTCGAGGCCAACGCGTTCGATTCACATCATTTTCATACATTCGGCCGTGGTGGAGGAAGTACTCGGACTTCAGTAAAAGTAGCCGTACTGAGGTGTATATCCTGCGTCTTTAATTAAAAGTTAGGAATAAAACCTCCATAAATTACTATTTGATTTTCAGGCAAAAAAAAAAGAAGTTATTTAAGGAACACTGACAAAATTAGACAATTTCATAGAGTCATAACGATGCAGAAATGCTGATACATGCTTTTATTTCAAACCACTTATATTTAAGTCTTTCTCACTAAAATGCACAGATATTTAAGAACGCCTCAGATTCTGACTAATACAAGACAAATAAATCACATTCCCTCCACATCACTCAACTACCTGTATCTGTTGTGCTTTTACTACAGCTTTACATAATCTAGCGCACTCATATATCAGCCTCTCATTTTAAATCTCCCTCTGCTTTTCTTCAAGCAGTTTCACAAACGTCCCACATTTAGTCTGATGAGGCTGCTTCATGGTTTTGATGGTCCTCAACTGTGGATCGTTTTGTGGAACATTCAGTGACCCCTCGTGGAAGGCGCCCCTGCCGTCAGATGTTTCCTCAAACGTGTCTCCCGTCCGTATGTTCTCTATGTTCTCCGTTTGGTGGACTACATGTTGTTTTTGAGCCGTCTCGTGTCTCTGGGAGCCTCTCAGCAGGATCCCTAAAAAATCAATGGGAATTCTGGACCGGTCCAAGTCAGCGGCGCGAGGGGTGCGGAGGCTCGAGTCCTACGCACATCTATTCGAAATATGCCGCATTACAGCTGCTTGTTATAACTTGCAATTTACGAAATCCCTGCCGAAATTTCATAACCGAAACATAATAAAGTGATATTGAAATTCTCTGTGATCTTACACAGCTGATGTTAAATTTACCCCCCCCCCCCCGGCTGTCATTTGGTACAGTCCAACCAAGCTAGGAGTGGACGGCGCTAATTTTTGCCCCCAACGTCTACTTTTGATATTTTTAGTGAGAAAAGTCCGCAAATTAAAGCAAAGAAGACGAGATATTTACATTTTCCTTAACGAAACGTTGACTCGCCTCCAACTCGTCACCTCTAAGTAGTTGTAGTGTAGTTAATCTTCAGTATCACGCCGTCCCGGACAGTTCAAAGTGCGTGATGCCCGTGAACGGAGGGGGGCTGCTCTCTCTCAGATATGCCACTCGGTATTTCACCGTAAGTACCAGCTTCCTCAAAATTATAGATATCTGTAGGTAAAAAACTATCGGTATAAGAACGTAGTGGTGCCTTGTGTGGGTGTCTGTGTTGTATGAGATGACTTTGCTCATCAAAAGTTTCTGTAAATCCCCGTTGAAGCCTGTTGCACCTGCCGTTAAAGACCGGCAGCTACGTTAAAACAAGATTTCGGCTTCTTTTGTATTAAATTGACTACAAAAAACCCCCCAGCCACAGCCCTGGGCCGTCTGCAGTGTAAACTATAAATAAATGCTCCTATAAAGGATTATTACTATTGTTTAATATAAGGATAGACGTGCGGTAAATGTGTTTTTCTCTAAGTACCTCGGGTTGTAATTCAGCCTCGTCGCCACTAGGAGGCAGGATTGTACACCGTTTGTGCTTGTTTTCTGCAGCAGTCTTTTGAAACGGACCTCAACACTGAATTGGATCGTGTTGATTTTAAGAGACGTCAAAATAACAGCCACAAACTGATTTAAGCGCATATAGTCATATTTTATATCTTGCATTTTTAGTGGCACATTCGAGGTCTGTAGTCTTCTTTCACCTGTGTTCTTGTAGGTATAAAATAGGTTGTCTTGTTTTGTTTTTTGTTTTTTTGGGACACAGGAGTCCCATTTTATTCTGCATACATTCTGTGATGATTTTAACGGACTTTGAAACAGCTCAAGGAAAGCGGGTTGTTTGGGCGCTTTGTTGATTAAAAGACTGGAATATGTGTTTAATGTGATAATTTTAAGTTGCTAGTTTTTCTCATAAGTATGAAAAAGAAGCCAAGATGCACTATTTGTTAGGATTTGGTATGGTTTTCAGTATGTTCTAAATATAGAACATGTGTTTTGATAGTGATTCTGTACTTTGCTTGTACCTTATCTACGTTATATGTCGACTTATTTGGATTCAGATAATGTTACCTCAGCAACTCTGGGTCTGGTTCGTTTGTATCCGTTTCTGCAGCATTTTTGGTATTTATCCTGTCATTTTTTATCTTAAATTATTTCTGTTCTGAGTGACATTTAAATAAAAAAAGGGCGTACAGTGTGAGTAGGATTTCTCCATTAGTTTGTTTGGCAGTCTGGGCTGCACATTTCCTCTTTTGGTTTACGGTCAGGCTTCTCATAGTGATGTTTGGAGCGACAGCAGGCAACTGTTTTCATAGAAAAATCTCTAAAACCACACTGTACACAAGCTGTGCAGCAGCAAACATCAGGCAGACTCAGTTAGAGATGAGCTGGTGAACACAGAGGAACATGTAGCAGCTAAAGAACCAGATATTTTTCAATCTAAAAGGAGAGCGAATGACAAACACAACGTTGTCTGTTGTCTCCTGGGTGTCTCAATAGGCTGCTGTTTACAACATAAGATAGTTTGTTGTGTTTACAGTTTGTTTCCACTCAAGTTATCAAATTCTACACATTTTATCATTCTTCTGGCAGTTATGTCATCTTTTCACCTCTGCAGCTATCCCATTTTAAATGAGCCTTCATCACATGCCAAGAGCACAGCTGTAACCATATTAGCTGAATGAGTATTTAAATTTTAAAGCTTTCATTTGATTCTTTAGCAGCGGAGGCCCGGTGGTCTAAAGTTATTTGTTATGCAAGGCTCCAGGCTAACGTTTTCCTCTAATAGCACTGGTGTACCCAACTGAATATTTTAGGAGCACTACTTAATTGAACATGCAATGCAACAAACTCCTATTTTTTCTGTCTTAAAGCTGCAGTGCTTGATAGGTCTATCAGAGCCAAGTTCAGTTGATACCAGTAGTTTGTAAAATGTCCCGTTTACAGTGATCGGTTTGGCTGATTATTAGGTCATAGACACCAAACAAACTGAGCTGCAGCTCCATCCATGTTGCTGCCGTGCTTTGAGTGTTCATATTAAACTTTTGCAGTTGAGTCTGCAAACTTGCGAATGCTGGGCCATAACGAGAGCAGTTCGTACAATACACAGGGTTCCTTTTTTCCCTCAGACATGGAAACCGTGTGAGTCATTCCTATCGGAAAGAGTTTCCTCATCTGAACTGTCCTCATTAGACATTTGGGACTGCAGAGGCACAGAAGACTTTGAATGATTTGATGATATATTTCTTTCAAAAAATGAATCAATAGTTGTCAACAAAGGTCCAGCAGAGAGTGGGAGTACTTCAAGACAGATGCAGGTAGATGATGAAAACCTCACCTCGTGATGAAAAGAGCCTCATGTTAACTCTCTGCTCTAATCACTCTGTTCTGCACACACACCTACTTGGATATGTGATGATTTAAATAAGAATTTACGCACGGTCTCAGGAATTGGCCACAAAATGCAACTAAATGACCACAGTCTGAAACCTTGACGCTGGGGGAAACGGAAGGACAGAAAAAGAAACAAAAGCTAAAATAAACACAGTAATACATGATTTTATTTATGTACGTCACTGCCCCTGAGATCCACTTAAACAGCCAGAGAAAAGGAAAACGACTAACAACCCTGATGTGAATAACATTTGAAGGTCACTTAAAAGTGGAATTATTTCCCCTCACATTTTCATTTTCTGTTTTCTTATTGAAATAATTAGTTTCCTCAGTCATGTCCTGCGAGGGTGACCCAGTATTCCAGCCTCCCTCCTCATTAGTGGAAATGTGTTTGTGTTTTGTTATGTAATGGCCCAAACTCAGGAGACTACGACTTATCCAGCAGGCCTGCCTGCCTGCGAGCAACCGTCATAATCATATCACAGTGTACAAGAAGACGTCTGGTTAAACCACGTTGACCTTGCCCCTAGCCCTTTCATCGGTTGCTGCTTCTTACTTCCAGTTAATAAATCCACTCTGTCTGCATTTTTTGGCCTTTTGGGTGCAAAGGAATGTTAAAATAACACGAGGAAGAAGCTGCTGAACTCCCCTCACCTTGTATACTTATTTTTATCAACAATCCCCAGCACAGTTACGTAAAAGCTTTAAAAGGCCAAAAAAACAAAAAGCCAGACCTCCAGACTCCACAACCTCCAGTCTTTCACAAACTTAAAGAAAATGCTAGAATCCCAAACAGCACCTAAACCCTCTGAAAACCAAGCGAAACCCCTGATCAAAACAGGTTTTAAAGCTGAATTCTTGTCAGCTACTATGGCTAAACTGTTGTGTAACTGTGTGGATGAGTGAATAGTATTTCTCTAGTGGGTGTAGGCCACAGTCTTCATCTCGTATTTCAGCCTCGCGAGGCGTTGATTTACAAAAGGTGAGCTCTCAGAACATTGTGGACGTCTAGTTGGCGATGTGATGGCTGGTATCGGGTGTGTGGTGGTACAGACAGAAAACGCACAGGAGGCAGCAGAGTTTAATGTCATTCTCAGTGTATTCTAACGCTAGGAATGTAAAAACCTGTTTAGAAAATAATGAGATCTATAATGAATGCATCATCATAAAATCAGATTGTGTGGAATTAGAAGGTTCTGAGATTTCTGTTGAAATTGACTTCGCACGTTCTTATCCTGTGACAAATTATTAACGTGGTTAAGGTGTTTTTGTATGTTGGATGTATTTCTTTTTAAATCACTCTCATCATCATCACAATCAGATGCACACACAGGTTCTGCTTCTTCGTCATTGCACTGAACTTGGTGGAAATGAGAAAATGTCATACAACATGATGTTTATGTGGGTTTTTTCTGTGGTTTCTGGGGCTTAGGTGCTGTGTTCGTAGTTGAGGAGTCGTGGAGTTTGGGGTCGACTATTAACAATACAGTATTTATAATAAAAACACACAGATGTGTAGCATTTCACATTACACTCGGACATGGAAAAATAAGTGACCTCTGTTTTTCATAGCACCCAGGCCAAATGAAAAGGGACAAAACTATGCTTAGGTGCTGCCCTAAGTGTTCCATTTGAAGGGAAAACCCTGTTTTGTATTGCAATGAAAATAAACTCTTAGCTAGATCTAAAACCATTAAAGAAGACTTAACTCGCCTGCTGTTTGTACTACTGTCCCTTTCGAGGCCATTGATAAAATCCTCGATTTTGAGCTTTTAACTGTTTTTAAAAATCACTGCCGCTTTTCATTTTTTACAAGATAGAACCTTCAAAAGCACGAAGCCAGTTCTTAGGATTAGAAAATTGTATCTGCTTTTGACCTGTTTGACCCATTCATCAATTTGATCAGATTTTGATACTGTACATTTAGATTTATATTATTTTGTGTCATTGTCATGTATGAAAGTGACTTGTTCCACACATAATTTTTGTTATTTTGAAAGCAAAAACTCTGAAGCTCAGTTTCTCAAAACCTCTCAGAATGTTGGTTATTCTGGAGATGGTGAATGTGTACAAACACATTCAATGGTGGAAAAGCATTCGTCCTGTTTTTTTGAATTTGAAGTTCTCTTCAGTCTCTCGGCTGCTGCTGCTCAGCTGATTCCCCCTCTCAGGCCAGAAGATCAAAAAAAGTGGGTTATGGGAGGTTAGCTGCCAGCCCGAGTCTTACCCCCGTTTCTCTAAGCCTGGGCCTGAGATGTCAGCGGCACACAGATTTATTTCACTTTCTAATTTAGGTACCGTAGAAACACAGAAAATATCGCACCCATTGTCAAAAACTCATATGTGCACGCTGTTCACGTTTGTTTCAGAGGTTGGCAGATGTTTTAATCGCCTCTTTAACTTGGACGCGTGTCCGATACGTTTCAGACTTCAAAGGTGAAATTCGTGGTTGTTTGTGGATGAACACTGGGGCGTTTAATCACACTGTGCCTGTGCAGGAGCTGGTGTGTCTGTATGTTTACACTGTCTGCAGACGGTGGGATTTGTGCTGAATGTAGGCCAGCAGAATCCCTCTTACGTCAAAGGCAGGCGGGCAGATGCAGGGAGAGAGCTGCTGGTGGCTGTGCAGCTGTGGCCATGGAGGAGGCTGTGGCGCACATCAGTCTGCCAGAGCACCGCTGGCGGTGAGCAGGGAGAGACGCACACCGAGACCAGAGCCCAGCATCAGCCATGAAGACCGTCCTCAGCCTGCACAGGAAATGGGCCCACGCCGTCAAAACCATCCGCATCCTGCAGGGACTCGTGAGTGCGATTCTGCTACGATGGCTGCGATTTGACCGCAGATCTGTGTCCGGGGCAAGTGGCTCAGTCAGACTAGCTGGACCCGAGTGGTTCTCCAACGGTTTAACCTGAGTTTTGTTCTGAAATGAGGAGAAAGTAGAAAGTTGACTAAAACTATCAAAAGCAGTATTTTTTAAGTTTTTAAGTTAAGTTGATTAGTTGATTTGGAAAAAACTTTTTGATGAAGCATTTGAAACAAGCAACATTTGCTTGTTTCAAACATTTCTCTTATGTTTTATGTGAGAATCAAATGTCTAAGTTTTGAACTGTTGGTTGGTAAAAAAAACCAAAAAAACAAGCACTGATCAGGTTTTAAGAAGTTATGTTTCTCCACATTTAATAGAGTGGAACGTTCAGTTAATTGACAGAATGTTTGGCAGATTAATCAATAATGAAAATTACTCCTAGTTTTAGATTTGCAGCCTTAGTATTTTGCTGAAACACTAAACTGTTTTATTTAACTAAATCAGAAAAAATGAAATAAAGTTATTCCAGTTTATTAAATGTGACACTTGGCTGCTGATTTGCTTTGTTTTGTATGTGATAAGATGAAGAATTAGACAAGCAATTTAAATTTATATTTTGGATTTTTTATAGACCAAACAACTGAGTGAATCATGAAAAAGAGGCAGATAAATTCATCATGAAACTGCTGTTGCTGGTTTTTAATAGAAACACTTTCTTTGTGATTTGAAAACAGACCTTTTTTTTATAGATATTAAAAAATTCTATAGTTTGGTTGAACCGATTGATAAGAAACTAAAAGGTGAAGTCATGATAATTATGTACCAATTTACAGCTTCTTTAATCATCATTGAATCATTTTGTGTGTTTTCTTATTATTCTTTAACCTTACTTTGTGCTTTGGTATGTGTCCTTAATCTTGAGAGAAATAAGTATCTTGTGCTTGAACATTGATTCGTTGACTGTTGTTTTGATTTTACCTTTTGGAATGAAATGAGATATCGTTAAAAGAATATGCGTTATAAACTGCAGCTTTAACCCGCATCTTTTCCCACAGTCATTGGTTGTATATTGAGAATGTTTTGTATGAGTCTCTGTTTTTTTTTCTTACTTACATATATTGTCCAAAATATATCAAATGTGGACAGATGCTTTGATTTCCATCAGAAGCTGCTCATCCTGGATTATTTAAGTGTTTTTCAAAGCGAGCTGAAGGATGTTCAAGTGTTTCATCAATATTTAATGCTCACAAGCTAGAGTGTCTGAGAAACTCGTGCTAAACGGTGCAGCCGAGGCCTGTCATTGTTCTTCTGGGAGCTTGTGTAACGACAGCAGAGGCTAATGAACTGGCTTTGTCGTTACATCACATAATACATCATTAATCTGTTTGGTGAAATGAAACTGCCCGTGGTAATCTTTTCCTTTTCTCTCCACAGAACCCGGTCATGGAGGAGACCGTGTGGGAGCAGTACACCGTGACCCTGCAGAGGGTGAGTCCGTCTGCACCGCGAAACACACCAGAACTTCAGCCATAAAGCCAGGCTGTTGACAGGAAGTGCTTTGAAATGATGAGTTTGACGTATTGCATGTATCACCCAGACACCCAGGCATCAGATGTAACAGAAATTCACAACTCCTTTGAAACCCAAGACAGACTAAACATATGCAGTCATGCAAAAACTGATGAGATTCATTTTCAGCAGCATCTAACTGCTTAAATATACTTTAAATCACATTTAAGTGCTGCTGTTGCTGCATGACTAAACCCAAAACGAGGGCTGTGACCTCCCAGAAGGTCCAAGACTTTAAGGCTGAATCCAAATGTCATCTGTACTGTGACATGTTCACTGTGATCATGTCAAGTTTGCAGAGCACTGAATGAAATGCACACAAAGACGGGACTTAACGGACCCGCTCACGTCCACAGTGACGAGTCAAAATCCTTTAACCGTCTGAAGATATGTTTCTAAACAGCTGCTGATGTCTGAAATGTCTCCACATAAACATAAATGTTACTATATCTGCAAACTTAAAGCATACATAAAATGTGAAAAACACGTCTTACTATCAGACTCGGACACAGATCCAGGTTCAGGATTGCAGGTAGAGTTTAAGGCAAGGTCTTTACTGGAGAAGATCAGCAGGTCACACATTAGATTAGTCCAAAAAAACACCAAAAATGAACTCACAAGGAACAACAAAGACAATCTGACAAAGAAGGAAATCATGGAGTATAAATACACGAGTTGACGAGGACTAAGGTCTTTTGGAGAACATCGACCATATCCGTAAGAAAAGTAGAAAATGTTTTCTTTTTGTGTCTCCATCAGTTATGAAAACATCACTAATGCATTAGTGTTAATCTCATTTGGACGTGGTCCTTTCATGTGACTTGTAATAATTCCTCGTCCCAAAAGTACAATTCTTAAACAAAAACAAAAAACCAAACTAAAATCAGTGACCTTTAAGAGATCCATAAGAACATGTTCTCTGTACTGTGTGACTGACTGGATCCTCTCGTTGTTGTTGTTTTATCGTGTCTGCAGTCGTTATTACCTTTGGTTGGAGCTGCACGATTTGGTCAAAGTCATATTTTTTGGACAATATTGTTATTTGTAATTGAGGTAAACAGATGGTAGTTTGAGTACTTGATTAGTTGGTTATCATGGTCATCAAAACATCACCATACAACAGAGACCTCATTGTCGTCCATTTCCACCTGGTTTGCGACCGTACACTGCACAAGCTTCACTGCTTAAACAAACTGATTAGTCATTTCATTATTATAGGTGTAGATAATAAGCAGATTGCACACATACACATTTTTATTTAGATATGCTTTGTGTATTTGGACATAGTGGACCCAGCAGTGTTCAACATAAGTAATGAGTATGACTCTGGTTGGTCGACCGGCGTGGGCTTTTTCACACTAGTGACAGTGTTTCTCCCTGCTAGTAGCTACCTTTAACAACAACAAAAAAAAACGGGTTGTGCAACAGTTGTTTAGAAACAATTGTGTGTAAAGGGGGTCACATTAGAGATTTTCACACAGTCTTTCTGAGCTCATCATCTGTAACAGCTGTAGCTTTAACTGACAGCTGTGAAAGTTTAAAGAGACGATAGAACTCATTTTTAGTCTTAAAAACATGACACAAACCTAAGATTCACTTAGATTAACTGAACATGCTTAGTGACACATTCACTAGCTTAGCAACGTTAATGCTACAAACAACCCATTATGCAGTGTTCTCTGTAAAATACCATATTTACACTGGTACATGGCCCATTTAACATTAATATTTGATATTGTCAACATGCAATTCCCATTTCATGAATAATAGATGACCCCCACTGCACATTTCCAGAAAAATACATGATATATAACCTCTATTAATCTATTGGACGGTGAGAGAGAGCGGGCCTTCACGTCTTGATCCGCTGTTATGATCATTGTATTATCATTTCTGTTACGTCCTACACACATGAAACACTGACAGATCATTTCTAATGTGGATGAGATTCTTTTACAACTACAATAAATGTAAAAAAAGGTCCCCTTTGTGGAGTCTTTTGTGGCGTTCGAACACGTGTGCGGCTGTGTGAGCTTAGGTAATCATCATGATGAGCTCATTGTCTCGTGCTGCGGTTCACTGAAGCCAAAACATCAGATTTAGCCCAAAAAGCTCCTCTGCTGCAGGCGTGTGACCCCGACTCTCAACCCCCACCTCACAACCAGCTGTCACACTCACTTTTAAACAGACACTTTTTAAATGTCTTTTAAATATGTCTCCTGTTCTGCGGCTCCTGACTGTTGCCTGTTCCTGGACTTAAAACAGCCTCGATAATATTCAGTGTTTGCATTTACTGCCTTGGTCAGACTATGTCGACTTCTCAAACTGCTCACTCTGCGACAACTGATTTGATTTTATAAGGAAAGAGACGTGAAGACACTTGTCCAGTCAACAGAGCCGTATATCAGGCTACACAGCTCTGTTGAATTGGTGACATAGTGCAGATCTGTGTTAATTAATGTGTGATTTTGGAAACGGGAATAGGATGACAAATTAACACAACATCTCCAGTCAAATGTGAGACTGTGGACATGTTTAAGATCTGTCACTGTATAAGATCGTCACATCACCCAAACATAATGTTCTGTACAGTATACTCGAATATTGCTCCGCTTTGTTTCCACATGTTCAATTCTGAACCGTGAAGCTTCCTGTTACATTACATCTGGTTTCTATCACGGAGGTTGATGTTCAGAAGACAGCCCAAGGTGTTTTTATAGGTTTCACAATTTAACCGATACATCAAGGCTTGATTTGATTAAAAACATTTATGAACCTCATGGGTTCATGGGAAAGTAGAAGAGATATTGGGTAATATAGAGTGAATGTGGACACATCTGGGCGAGGAGAAACGAGGCATTCTGCCGCTTTACCTGCCAACAGACTGTGGAGCTGGAAACGTGCCCGTAACATCTGATTTTATTTAACACCCATAACTTTAGAGCTGCCCGGACGGAGCGTCGAACTGCGGGCTTCATGATGTAAATTATGATTTCAGTTTTACAAAAAATTGAAGGAAAGTTAAATGATGACGGTTCAGACACAGACCATGTAAAGTCTGAAAACACAAACCGAGCTGCAACAATTAACGCCATTAGTTGTCAACTATTAAATGAATCACTGACTATTTTCACAATCTATTCAAGTTTGATCATTTTTGAAAATTGACAGTTTCCTGACATTTATTTTATAGATTATTATTTTATAACTAATTAATTGAGACGTGAACGGTGTTGTCTCACATGTTTATATATTATTAATAAAAAAACTGTATTTTTCGTCTAAAAATAAGCAAAATGTAATCAATAGTGTCAGCCAGCTGTTCTACAGAGCTCAACGATAAGAAGAAAATAAGAATTAAACAAGGAAATGTTTAATAGGAAGAGGCTTCTCTGACCTCAGGCTTATAAAAAAATTAAGTCAGAATTTATTTAGATAAGACTTAATTCAGACAAAAGACAGAAAAATAAAAAACTGACTCCGACTTTTTGACAAACCTGAACAGTCAGGTTTCTGTCCATGAGAAATTCTGTTTTTGTGTCTTTCCTTCATTTTTGCCTGTGTTTCTCTCTCTGCTTTCACTTTCTCCCTCCCTTTGCCTCAAACGCCATCTGCTAGAGACAGAGGGAACGGGTGAATTGTGTGGGTTTTTTTGTTTTTTTTAAGTACAGATGGAAGGGAGGGGATAAAGAGAGAGGGTCATCAAATCTCTGACCCAATCTCATCAGGGCGAAGTAGAGCAGAGGCAGGTAGCAGCAGCCAGAGCTCAAACGCATTTCACAAAGAAGAAAGACGACTTTAAAGCCTGTCACTAATAAAGAATAAACACCTGGGGCAAAAGTGGTCAGTGCTCTTCAAAAAACACAGAGGGGATTAGCAGCCATGTTGAAAACACACAATGCATGCAGTGACGTGAGAGACGACGGGCTGGATTGGAGGCGTACAGGACTCCAGTAACTCCGCTGTAATCAGAATCAGTGAAAATCCCTTTAATCGCCATGTACAATACACATGCAGCCATGATAATACAATGTGAGCCGACACACGCTCCTCAGAGATTATAGGACACACGCACATGCGCACACACACACTGTGACACAGAATAGTCGTCACATGATATACCGTGTGTCATGCAAACAACTTGCTTTATGGCAAATATTGCTTTTTTTGGCTACAGTCAAAATAATACAATTTTAGCATTGTTTTTTTCCTCTAAGTGGTATAATTTCGAGTGGTATAATTTCATGTAAATGAGGGCTACTGGCCAGACATTTCAAAAAGTGTAAAAGCTGTGGTAATGTGTCACATTTTTTGACTTCCGGTATCTCTTTATTTGTCACTTTCCTGTGTGTTTGCATCCCTGTATACATTGTTCTTTTTTATCCACAGGATTCAAAGATGGGCTTTGGCATCGCGGTGTCGGGAGGACGGGACAACCCCAACGAGGAGAGCGGGGAGACGTCCATCGTAGTGTCTGACGTCCTGCAGGGAGGACCTGCTGATGGTCTGCTGTTGTGAGTATTGTAAATGTGTTTCCAAATGTTTACCTGATCTTACGTAAGTCTTGTGTTTATCAGTAATGCCTATCGTATCCGTGTGTGTTTGTGTTTAGTGAGAATGACCGGGTGGTGCAGGTGAACGCCATCCCCATGGACGGAGTCGTCCACTCCTTCGCTGTCCAGACCCTCAGGAAATGTGGGAAAGTGGCCAAAATAGTGAGTTATGCCTTTTGTTTGACACTGTGTGAATTATAAATGTGTTATTTTTCATGTGTTTATAATCTTATGAGCCTAAAACCAGCTCAATAAATGTAATCACATTTATTGAATCCCTTTTCTCTCTTCATAAATCCTCTTACTCCTTTTCCATCAACACAAACCTGGTGTTGGTTCTGGGTTGGAGTTGGTTCAACTTGCAGACCTTCTAAGAACCAATGTCTAGAGACCCAACATGGAGTCACGTCATTACATGATGGTATAGACCTGTATGCATGCTAACGTTAGCTCTTGTTACAAAACTGGCTATTTATAAATGATGTAAATTTTATCGTTTGTCAATCAACCACAAAATTTGCTCCATTGTTTGACTATGTTTGCTTTGACTTCACATCCATACCGAAGCTCGATATGAGTCCCGTGTTTTTTGTTGTTTTTTTTTTGTTTTTTTTTTTAAACATGATGGTCACAAAGTTTTCGTTGGTCTTGTTGGCCACAATAGTCCCGCCCCTAGCCCCTGAAGTGAGCGGCTCTTTACACAGTTAAAACCCAGAAGAGTGTTGGTGCTGCTCTGGAACCAGTTTTCCTTCTGAGAGCTGGTTGTTTGGGCAACGGCTCTGTGTTGGTGGGAAATGGGTATGTGTCTGTGTGGTTTTCCTGATGTGACTGTGGACTTTTTATTGAAACATGCCTTGTTTATTAATAGACAGTCAAGAGGCCCAGGAAGGTGCCCGTCAACCTTCTCAACCGTCCGCCGTCACCCGATGACCGAGTCTTCAACAACGACTACAATGACGACTACAACTACGAGCAGGACCGCCGCAGCGTGTACAGCGGCCGCAGCGGAGGTGGGCGGGACCACAGTCTGGAGCGGGATCGAGGCGGGGGAGGCTACATGGATTCTGGATACCACACACGTGAGCGAGACCACGACAGAGACTATGAGCGACGAGAACGAGGCAGGAGTGTGGAGAGAGACCTGAGCCCGGACCGGCAGTACAGGAGAGACGGCAGCAGAGGACGCACTTTGGACAGAGAGCGCAGCCCGGACCGCCGCTACAGGAGCGACCACATGCTCGACCGCGACTACAGCCCGGACAGGAGGTACCGGGAGCACAGCCCCGACCGGCGCTACCGCAGCGAACGAGCCCTGGACCGGGAGTACAGCCCAGACCGACGCTACCGCAGCGAGCGGACGCTGGACCGAACCAACAGCCCTGACCTGCGCTACAGACGAGACAGCCACAGCCCAGGACGTGGACGCATCCCCAGTGACCCGCGGAAGTACGAAGAGCCGATGAGGAGGAGTGGGAGCAGGGACCGTTTGGACCGCTCGCCATCACCCGCCGCCATGCCCATCCCTCTGCCCCGCCCCGCCCGGGACGCGGAGCCACTGGAGAAGCCGCTCAATGTGCTCCTGCTGAAGAACCGACCCAACGAAGGTGAGAAACAAACACACCTCAGTACGAGTTAATATTTTGGGTTGTAACAATCCTTTACCTGCTTATTTTAATTTTTCAGATTATTTGGATTTTAAATTTCGCTCTTTCTATATAAAGAGCCACTTACGTCAGGCAGTAATTCTTATGTTAAACACTTTTCCATTATAAATAAACTTTTGACTCCCATCGTGACAAACATGTGGCCCCTATAAACGTAAAAATGCATTCTCAACCTTACTAGGTGTGTCTTGGCTTTTCTTATTTAAGGATAAGTTTGATGATTTTCTGTCTGGTTGTTAGTGTCAGCAAATTCTATGGAAAGGCCAGCAGTGAATTGACCCTACACACTGGGTTGTCCATGTATTTATAACATGATTTGACTTATTCACTGCTGTCTCAAAATGAAAGCTAACTGAAGTTACATGGGATACATGGGCCACGCTGTTTGTAGGATGGATTCATTGCTAGTCTGCTTTTTCCATTGGATCTGTTTACAAAAACAAAAGTACAAAATCACCAGACTTACCCTTTAACCTCCCCATCTTTGTCTCTACCTGTGTTTACGTGACCTGTGATATCCCACCAATGGGAATAATGTCTCCGTCTGAATAAAAATGCCAAACCATCACCAGCAAATCAAAAACCGCTGCACAAGTTTGCCTTCTTGCTGTTTAGACTCCAACTTTTACACGTCAAAATAGTTCTGTTCTGATGAAGTGCTTTGAGGCTGTAAACACACATCTCATCCATTTAAACTCCAGACAGAATGATTTCATGTGGTTGAAGAAATATTGTCCATGTAACAATAAAACTCCATGTAATTTCCTGAGGTTGCTCAAGCCATACTTTCCAAGGTTTCAGTGGTACAAACACCAGTAAACGTTTGCAGTGATACGTTGAATTTATTCCATTTTATCGACCTAATGGATATTTACTGCTGTGAAAAGGTTTTCTATGTGAGACCAGTTGATCCAGGTGTGATAACTGCAGACGGTTCTGTACAATGATGTGTTTTGTCATTTTCCAGAGTATGGACTTCGTCTGGGAAGTCAGCTCTTCATCAAAGAGATGACCAGTACGGGACTGGCCAGCAGAGACGGAAACCTGCAGGAAGGCGACATCATACTGAAGGTAACGCAACGAGTCCTGAGGCATCGTCACAAAGTTTGCATGGCCTTAAAGGCTTCGTGTCAGAATAGATTTCTAAAACATTGTGGAATTCCCTTAAATCACATTCTGTGTCTGAACACCAGTCCATCCACCGAGTCATTTGAAAGCATGACTATTCCAAAGCATTTTGTTATTTGATAGTTGGTACAGAGGTGACAGGAAAACACCTCTGTGTTTATGTAAGGATGAGTCCAGTGATTTTCTTTACTTTTGTTAAGGTCAACAAATAACACCAGCGAGGAATTCATCCTGCAGTCAGTGTTGTGTGTCAAACCTGATTCCTCTTATTCATCTGTTTTCAACTGTAACACAATCACCTGATCATAAGTATTTGAGCGATTGTTTAGTAAAACGGTGTGAGTGATTTCCGTTTACCTGCCAGTTTTCCCTCGGCTTTCAGAGAGCTTAGGCGCTGAAGATTTAGGCACATGTGAGGGGGGTTTGAGGGTCCATGTTAATTTAAAAAATAACATAATTTTAGACCATTATCACAATATCTGGAGCAGATCATAAATAAACAACATCCAAAAAGCTGGTTACAAAGCGGTGGACACGTTTAGATTCTTACGTCAAGTGACGAAGGAATAAAACTATAGTAGTATTATTGGGGGAAAAAATACTTGCACTACTATAGTGCTATAAAATGAACAGAAGAAGACAGTTAAATTAATCATAATTAATTGTCCAACGTTTCACGATCATGACGACAAGATGAACAAAACAGAAGTGAACGCAGGTTTTTAGCGTCTCCAGTCATTTTTTACTGGAACGCTTCTCCAAGTCATGTTAAGATTAACCTTTGCACAAATTAACAAAACTACCGCATTCAAGTTAACTCTGGTAAGTGAGTCTGTCCTCAACACAATGCTCTCAACGTCTGACGTCCAACATTAACTAGAAGACGAAAAGCTTTGAAAACTCACCGTCCTCCTTCTCAAAACTGTCACGCGCCTCAATGAATGCATCAACGCACAACCGTAACACAACCACGCAATTATATAAGCACAAAAGGCTGCGGTTTAATTAAATAAAGAATGTGCCGTTTGCTCATTGACTACGGCCATAATAAAGAGATGACTAATGAGTGTGTGGCGTGCATGGTCGCACGACTCTCCGGCTACACAAACGACATGAACAAAAGTGTAATAAACACAGAAGACGGTTTAACTGAACCGCCTGAGTTCTGTCATTCACCTAATCTAATCTCCTCCGCCTCCGCTCCGGCAGATTAACGGCACCGTGACAGAAAACCTGTCCCTGACCGACGCCGGGAAGCTGATCGAGAAGTCCCGCGGGAAGCTGCAGCTGGTGGTGCAGAGAGACCGACGGCAGGTTCTGATCCGAGTCCCGCCGATGGTCGACAGCGACTCGGAGCTCGATGGTGAGAGACTCTCGAAACTGAAAAGCAGCAGGTCCTACCCAGTGTAAAGAGAAACCTGACGGCATGTGTATGAACTCATCAGAACTCATCTGTGGACTCGTCGTCGTTGATGTTGTTGCTTTGTATTGACCCGTAATCATGTTATTATTCCATCATACAATAAAGGTTTTACTCTGATCAGTTTTCAATATTATTATTTTATTATATATTAACATGTAAATCCAACAACAAGCACGTTGAGCTAACCACGCTGAGACTCACAAAACGGTCTCGATTATTCCCCCCACCTTCGCTTTTATACCTGGTTTTATTGTCACATGACCAGATGGGGCTCAGTGATTGGTTAGGACCAGTTTAGATAAGTGGTGTGAGTGGACTGTTCACTGACCAAACGTGTGCAGGGAGGGAGGGGGGAGGGGGGGGGCAGCCGGAAGACTTGTGACCCACTTTATCTGGTTTTGGGAGTGTGTGTGTGTGTGTGTGTGTCTGCGTGTGTGTGTCTGCGTGTGTGTGTGTGTCTGCGTGTGTGTGTGTGTCTGCGTGTGTGTGTGTGTGTCTGCGTGTGTGTGTGTG
>JAPQRN010000005.1:1865281-1878746 GCA_037367275.1 Coranthus polyacanthus
GAATGTATGAACCATAAGCAGTAGAAATGTGAATCATCACTGGCCTCACGAATGACCCGAAAGGACAACGATCCTGGATAAATACATACTTCTGTTTGTAAACTATGAAAACCAAAGAAGAAGACGAGTGCAGCTTCGGTGACATCTCCTCACTGATTGTATGATCTGTGTGGTGTTAAATACTGCAGAAATCAGGACAATGCAGGATTATATTGATTTATGCTTCACGAAGCTTAGTCAGTCTATTACGTTGAACATCAGATAATTAATTATATTTGCTTTTATGTGATGAAGAAGCATGGATTTAGAGCTTTAAGGGTTTCTCGATAAATACAGTTTTATTGTTGTTATTTTGATAATTAAGACTGACTGGATTTGAGGAATTTTAGTTTAGAAATAAAAATAAACTTCAAAAGACATAAACATGATGGTGCCTGTGAGATGATTCAAGGTCTTGAAATAAATATTTTCTCTTTCCAGTTGTGACTGTGATGCTGACTTTTATTTATTTATTTTTTCTTCTGATTTATGACTCAAATTGGTCTTGTTGCCACTATAATATTTGTATAATTTTTTACTTCTGCAGTAAAAACAACTAATAATTTTACCATTAGTGGTTTTCCACTTTGAAAACAGTATTAAATTACATTCTTTTTGATATGAAAAATGTAATTTTGTGATTTATTTTAAAAAAAAAAGAGGCTTTTGAGGAGATAAAAAATAATGAGAATTAGCAGCAGCTGCGAACGACGTCCACATATGGTGTAAAATGTCATTTTGTGGTGTAACGTTAGAGAGGACCCGCCCAACAGACTGGCCAAAATGGGCGCCATGCCGACGCCGTTCAGACTTCCTGACAGAGCCATAGAAGACACGCCCCCTTTGCAGACGGAGAGGGAGGAGCCACGCCCCCAAACGCCACCAGGTAAACATGTTTTAGAAATATTGTTTGGTTTAGAATTCCTCTGTGATTCGAAGCCAACATGTAGATATCTTATAGATGCAGCAGTGAGATTGACATGAACGTTGTTATTTCTGTTGTGTTTGTGCAGTAGCAGTAGTCGCTGTGGCCCCGAAGGTTCACGCTCCTCCTAAAGTCCCATTGAAGCCGAGCGCAGACGACCAGGAAATATACGGGTCAGTGTTTTACAAGTAAACGAACTCAGAGCCACGAGGCCTCGAGTTTAAGCACACGGACACTTACTTCACTGCTCTGGGGTCGAATAAGACTAAAATGTTTGTCCTTCGTGTTGTTAACGTCCGCTCTCAGGCCGAACACGGTGATGGTCCGTTTTCAGAAAGGAGACAGCGTGGGTCTGAGGCTGGCAGGAGGAAACGACGTGGGCATCTTCATCGCCGGCGTCCAGGAGGACAGCGCCGCAGAGCAGGAGGGTCTGCGAACCGGAGACCAGATCATGAAGGTGAGGCTTCGTTTCATCCTCGATCCAAACCTCTGGAAAAATCATTAGCACGAAATGTCGGTTTGACATTTTGCTTGACTGTCACCACACGCTATCTTTACTTTTCTTCATGTTAGTGAATCAAACAGTCTACTTCAATATTATTTCTTTGTTTTTGACTCTTTTTTTCCAGGTTTTCTGATTCTTTTTCCTCAGAATATGAATCCTTTTATTCTTCTAGAAGGATTTTAGTCTTTTGTGTCTAGAAATCGTTTGGGTCTAATCTTTCCTTCTACTTAGACAAACATAAAAGATAAGATTTATATAAAGACTGAATATATGTTCATGAATGTGTCTGAAACTGTATCTTAAATATTTATATGTACAGTCGTAAATATTTCCTCTTTTTTTATGTTATCAAGCTCAGTTATTTGAAACGTTAAGTTGCAGCAAAAACAAAATCACAAAGTCTCAGATTCGTTCTGCAAAACAGGATGAAAACAACCACCATGGATGTGGACTCAGCCTCCGCAGACATGAAGTTCACAGTATGTTACGCTTTTAGGAAACAGACTCAACTTCTGGTTTATTACTGGTTTTCAGTGGGAACCATCCAGACCCGTCTCTCTTCAGTCTGACTGACTTTTTCCTTCTACTCCATGGTGTTTATCTGATGACGTTTGTTGTGTTTCTGTCTCAGGTGAACAACGTGGACTTCAGAGGGATGGTACGTGAAGACGCTGTCCTCTATCTGCTGGAGATTCCCAAAGGAGAAGAGGTCACCATTTTAGCTCAGAGCAAACCCGAAGGTAACGAGATACATGAATAAATAAACGAGTGAATGAATAAAGGTCCTTACTTAGTCGACAGACACGTTTATTATGAATAAACACTAGACAAGACCAGATAAATGCACAGAATAAATACAAACATCTGGATATTTATTGTGCATTTATTTCAGGGTTGCCACTAAAAATGATTTCCATTGTGGGTTAATGTGATTATTTTCTCTTAGTTGTTTTCATCCCGAGCTCACGTTCAGTCCGTCTTTGCGTTCGTTTTCCGTCTCAGTGTACAAGGACATCTTGGCGTCGGGCAGAGGAGACTCCTTCTTCATCAGGACCCACTTTGAGTACGACAAGGAGGCTCCTCAGAGTCTTCCTTTCACCAGAGGAGAAATCTTCAAAGTGACGGACACGTTGTACGACGGCAAACTGGGGAACTGGTTGGCAATCCGCACGGACAAAGACAACCAGCTGCTGGAGAAAGGCATCATCCCCAACAAGAGCAGGTGTGTTTCTTTTACACAGATTCACTCCGGTTTACGTTGTTGCCTTTAAAAACCTGCTCCTCTGCACTGATCCAATAAATTCCCATCATATTTTCCTCAGGCTTTTCTGCATAGACAGGTTTTTTATTGTTCATTTGCTGTGTTTAGTCTCCTTTACTTATTTTAAATCATCTCAGCTCGACCCCCGGGTTAGTGCAGCTTTAGCTTCACTCAGTCAAAGCCCTTTTTTATCCTTGACTGGCTTATCATTAATAATAAAAGAATTCAGCGTTTTCCCACTAGACTTAAGTCAAAGGAACCGAGAAACCCCAGAGATTTCTCTGCTGATCTGAGAGAAAAAAATATCACGTTTCCCGAATATAAGATGAAAATACAAGCGTTTGTTCTGGGGATAAGCTTTTAAAAAGTAGAGGTCGTATGTTATTGAGTCATGTGTTTTGATGTCACTTTGGAAACAAAAGGATGAGAATGAGTTCAAAGTGTCTCCGTAGCGACGTCTTTTCAGGAGTCAGACACGATGAGCTCAGAAAGACGGAGTGAGTCTCTGCAGTAACTCAGCGTCTGTAACTGGATTTCACTGTAAAATGTGAAGAATGACTTCAGGACATGGTCTTTACTTCATCACTGAACTGATTTGTTTTGCTTTTCTTCAAGCTATTGTCCAAATATATTACAAGTATCATCCCAAAATGATCCAAAATGCAGAGTTTTTAGAGTCAAATACCAAACTTTCTTGGACAAACGAACCCGACCTCGAAACCACGACAGCGTCTGAGTCCTCAAGACGCCACTCATCAACAACAGTCCAACCGTGTCATGAGGCCGTTTGAACCTCTAACGAATCATGTATTTTCTTTTGTCTTACAGAGCAGAGCAAATGTCCAACGTCCAGAACGCCGCTCGCGCCGCCTCCGGTAACGACAGAGGAGACTTCTGGAGGCTGAGAGGTCAAAGGGCAGCGAAGAAGAAAGACCTGCGCAAGAGTCGAGAGGATCTGAGCGCGGCTCCGGTCACCACGCGGTTCCCAGCGTACGAGAGGGTGGTGCTACGAGAAGGTATCCCACAAATCTGCTACTCACCACTTCCATTATCACTTCATCTGCCACTTCTTCTCAGCTTCTCACTTCAGAAAATGGCAAAATAATAAGATCCACATTTCAAAACCAGATACGACAAAGTGAAAGAGATTTAAACAGTGGACTGTCGATTTGATTCATTCGTTTTCTGTTCAATTCAGATGAATCTGTCACTGACCAGCCTCTATAAATCAAGGTTTTCATCGAGTCAGGTCTTCTGCGTTTCTTCGCTGCGGTGTTTGATTTTCTGTCGTGCGTTTCCTTCTGTTCAGCTGGTTTCAGGCGACCGGTGGTGATTTTTGGTCCCATTTCTGACGCCGTCAACGAAAAACTGGGCAACGACCTTCCCAACGAGTTCGTCATCGCGAGTAAGTGAACGCACCATCAGCGCCGCGGCGACAATTCAACACGATTCAGCAACTTGCCAGTGACGGGGATCGTTTTTAGTAGATTGTTGTGTTTATCATCACTTCTTAGACACATAATTCATTTCTTTTTTTTTTTTTAGAAACTGAGCCCAAAGATGCCGGGACTGAGAAATCGTCCGGCGTGGTGAGACTCAACACGATTCGACAGATCATCGAACAGGTAAAAACACGTTGATGATGACGTTACTTCACGCACATCGACGCTCGGAGCAGATACTGAGCCCGGTTGTTTCCTCAGGACCTTCACGCTCTGCTGGACGTGACACCTAAAGCCGTGGACACCCTGAACTACACCCAGTGGTACCCCATCGTCATCTTCCTGAACCCGGACTCCAAACAGGGAGTGAAGACCATGAGGAACCGCCTCGTACCCGGGTCGAACCGCAGCGCTCGCAAACTGTACGAGCAGGCGGTCCGACTGAGGAAGACCTGCTCACACCTGTTCACCGGTGGGTTTGACGCAGGATTCAGGGTTTATCATATGAACTGTATCAGTCGCTGAAAACATAGTAACACAGCAAATAAATACTGGTCAAAAGTACAAATACAGTACAAATATGAAAGAAAAGTCAAAGATGAAGATACATGTGGACAAAGAAATGTAATCTTATCTCATAATAGTACATGTAGGATATGATGAAACCAAGAGAAATATAATAATGAGAATATCAAAGCAGAAATATGAAATAAATTAAGATAAATGAGGAAAAAACTCAATTAACTTAATTAAATAAGTACAAATATGACATAAAATAATACATTAAGAACAAGAAAAAAATGAATTGAAAAAATAACTTCAGTAAAATACAATAAACATTAATTTAGTGACGAATGTAAATAAATGAAATATGAATCAAAAAATTCCAAATTTAAAAACGTTCTACACTCCCTGTTTTGACTTAATGTAATGATAATTAAGTGAACGTTTCAGTTGTGACTGTATTAAAATCGGACGATGTTGTAGTGTTTTTTTCTGAATGCAGTGCGTTTGCAGAGGAACCCGTCGGTCTGTTCTCGTGGGAAAAGTGTCCGACTCGTATGTTTCTGTTTTCGTTTGCAGCGACCGTCGACCTGAACTCGGCCAACGACGCCTGGTACGGCAGCGTCAAAGACTCGATCCGGGAGCAGCAGGACCGAGCGGTGTGGGTCTGCGAGGGCAAGGTGGGTCTTATTATTATTATATTATCATCATCCAGTGTGACGTGTTCCCGTTGTGGTGCTCAGGTCAGATGTGTGTTATTTAACAGATTAGTGTCAGTGTTTCAGTGATAATGGAACCGTCCGAGCCTCAGTCGTGTCCAAACATGATGCGACACATGTTCAGATGATGGGATTTTGTCACTGATACTTTGTCTTCCTTCTGTTTCATACTCTTTCATATTTGGGATTGTAAACAGTGTCACCGTACATTCAGTTACACGTACCGCGGGGAACAGTTTGAAGCTTGTTTTGTTGTTTTACGTTCTCAGTCCTCATTAAAACTATGAATTATCTGTTAGCGGCTCCTGTTAATCCACTGATTTACAGACAGATTTGCTGTGATACTGAAGAAAATGTAAAAGATGAGGATTGTCAGGGAGGTTCTGTCGTACAAACTCATAAATGACCTCCGTGTCCTCAGCTGGACGGTTCAGAGGAGGACCTGGATCTCCATGACGACCGCATGTCCTACCTGTCGGCGATGAGCGCAGACTACCTGAGCATGGACAGCCGTCTGACCAGCGACTACGAGGACACGGCCGACGAGGGCGGGGCTTACACCGACAACGAGCTGGACGAGACGTTGGACGAACCGCAGCCGGTGTCGGCCATCAGCCGGTCCTCGGAACCGGTTCTCCCAGACGACGTGAGTCCAGCGATGCACACCCACAATGATGCGCTGGAGTAATCCTGACACCAGCTGGTACTTTGATGAACATGGTCTCCACTGTAGACAGGTTTAACTTCAGTCCCCAACCTTCATCCGTAACACCAGTAAAAAACTAACAACCGATACAAGGAGAAACATCACACCCATCGAGATGTGTGGTACAGTGTACGTGAACATTCTCAGAGCAAGGAGAATAGTTTTTACTTCAACACCGGAGGCCATTGATGATCACCTAAAAAACGCTTTGAAACAACCTCGTACTAATACTGTAGGAAACATAAACCAACGCCTGTCACTGTCACTTCATTACTTTAATCTGAACTGACGCTGGCAGGTTTAACTAGCAGCGCCTCCTACAGGTTGAGTCTGATTAATGCAGGTTTAAATGGAAAGGACAGACCTGTTTCAGATGTTTCATTATCCCACATGACGAACTCGTCTCAGTCTGAGGCACAAGGTTAAAACAAAACAACAAAAACAACCAGTACAGCGACGTTTCCTGTGCCTACAATAACACAATAATACCACACAGCAATCTCTAAAATGCTAAATTAAATGTTACATAAGCAGAGTTATTGTTACTACTACAGAGAACACGGGAGGTTCAGCTCCTGTAGAACTTCAACTGGAGTATTTATGAAAAGTAAAACACATTCAGTAAATGACTTAAAACAACAGTTTTCTTATCTACATTGTCATGTACTGTTTTAAACCTGTGTTTAAGATGGACTGCTTGTTGGTCTGTCGGTACCGTTTAGATTCCAGATCATATAATGATGTAAAGTTGACTCTGCTCAGAGAACAAGGTGACGCTACACCTGAGAACATCAGACTAAAGGTTTTAGTGATGGACAGATTAAAGAGACACGTGAAGGCAGCCTCATCAGAGTCTGATGTGGAACGATTAATATAACACTGCACACGAGAGCTGGAATTTAATTTCAAAGTGCATCACAAAGCAGACAGTGAATCTTCACATACTCGTCATGCACTGCAGCATTGTGTGTTTGTAATGTTTACGTACTGACATGGTTCACACGCACTGGTTTTGAAAAGATGCATCTGATTATATCACACAGTCGTCTGATTTGTATTTATTTTTTTTTTAAAGCACTTTCTGGGGAGTTCAGGTTGATCTGACGGCTTGTATTAACTGTGTCCATGAGCAGTGATATAGAACATAGAGGATATAATACATAAAAACCACTATTAATGGAACGCATCTCACTGTGACCATCGTCCTTTTACTGTTGTGTGTTTGTGTAGAAACCTCACCCTGAACCCCGGGCTCGTATGAGGTCAGGCAGCAGAGAGATGCTTCACAGAGAGCCCAGTCCCCCCCCTTCTTTTGTCCCTGAACCCCCCAAGGTGAGCCCCCTCCTCCTCCTCCCCCTCTCCCTCCTGCAGCTCCTCCCACTGCTGCTGCTGCTGCTCTGCCGCCTCCTCCTCCTCTCCTTGACAACCTCCTCCTCCTCGACGACCTCCACCTCGACATCCTCCTCCTCGACGACCTCCTCTTCCTCTTCCGACATCTCGACCTCCCCCTCCTCGACACCCTCCCCCCCCTCCCATCATGCTCCTGTGCATTTGGTTTTAACGTTGCTTTCTCGCGACAGGTTCGGTCTCAGACTCGTACCGACTCGTCGCGGAGCTTCGACTCTCACTCCAGCAGCACCATCAGCAGCGACGCAGCCGGAGGAAACAAACCCCTTCCCCCTCCCGTGGCCCTGAAGCCCAGCATCAGCCGCCTGAGCCAGAACCAGCCGTCAGAGGAGCCGAGCCCGGGGCCCAGCGAGGAGGACGACCCGGCCAACAAGTCCTTCCTGGGCAAGGTTAGAGTTTGGTTTGTTTTTAGACTGTTCATATCAAAGCAGTTCTCGCTCTCTTAAAAACCTTCCTGTATCCTCATATTTGTCACTTTTCTAAATTATTTTCAACTTTTCCTTCTCTTGTCTTGCTTCTAATAAACTAGAAAATGGGTGACCAGGTAACTGAACATGTCTGTGTTCATCACGTTCACAAACCATTACCTTCATTCACTTCACCGTCAGTTGTAAATGTTCTGTTTCCATTTCTTAAAATGTTTCATACTGTTTCCTGTTACAGTATCGGTTCATATCAACAGGACGGAGCATTAAAGACCTGTTTTATCTCTAGATCAAAGCTTTTGAGAAGATGGACCACCTGGCCCGGGCCCAGAGGATCCTGGAGCTTCAGGAGGCGGAGAACGCTCGGGTCGGTACCGTTGTTCTTCATGTCATTACGGTTACCTTCAAACAGGCGTTAATGAACAGTCTCTGAGAACACTTTAGAACCATCTGGAACACCGATACTGGATGGACTGGTCTGTGGTTTCAACATGGTTTGAATATTTCACATCTCGACAAACTGTAGCAGAACTGAAAGAACAGCTGCAACACTTTGACAATTTAGAAAATAATGTTCACCGTTAGAAGCTCTACAGTGTTTCTACAGCCGTTTCATACTGAGTTCCTGAACTACATTAATCACAGCCTTCATTATATACATGATGAAATGAAAATGTTTTCATATTCTATGAAGTCACAAACCGATAGAAATAAAAGTGATATAACGTAGATCTGACAGAAATGGGGAAAAATTACTGATACAAATTGGTGAAACTGCCCAACACTGTATTAAAAATCCTAAAATGAGCCTTTCATATAGTGTCGTCTTATTCCTCCACCACCGGAGGTCGCTGGCGACCAACTGGAAAAGTCTGAAAAACAACATGAAACGCTTTATGAATGATTGAAAACACTTTAGAAACACATACACAAACCAGAGCACGTAGTGTAACCTCAGTCTGGACGAGCAGAGGCCACTGGATCGACTGGGAACGTCTTGAAAACCACGTGAGAAACGTCCGGGAACACGTTTTAACGCAGTCTGGACATGTTTTAAAGTACTGTCAGAGCCTTACTGTTGTACCACGAGAGGCAACAGCTGCAGAAACCTGTGGAGAAACCTCTGGAAAGATCAGCGACGCCTTTGGAACCATCTGAACACGTCGTCGGAGCACGTCCTAAAGCCTTCCTACTGTGGACTAGTGTTCACTTCATCGAGATATTGCCCAAATATTGCAATCATTTCGGTCCAAGATGATGCAAAAACGAAGAGTTTCTAGTCAGATACAATCACTCACAGCCTTCGGCCTCCAGAAACCACAGAAAACTGGAGGAAAACATGTTATAGTTTGTAACTCGCATACGTTTAATAAGAGAGAAAATTGTGGTTCAGATCATGGATCATGATTCTACTTCAAAACATCTTCATGTGAGCTTTAGGCCAGATCACGCAGCCCTACTTCAACGTATAGCAGACAGCGTTGAAAGGGTTATCGTTTGTTACAGTGAACGTGTGATTGGATGATGTAGTTTTTCCATTTCTGTTTGTGAAGTTGGTCTTAAATCTAACTTGCCTGAAGCTGCAGGAACCCTGTGATGTCACGAGTTACTTTGTGTTTTTTCATTTCTGACACATCTGTTGTGTTTCCTCCACACAGCTGGAAATCGCCCAGAAGCATCCAGACATCTACGCCATCCCGGTCAAACTGCCAAAACCCAACCTGAACCGCCCTCAGCCCATCGGGTGAGAGCGTCAGCCTGTTCAGTGTCGCATGAAACCAACATCTGCCTCTTAACCATAAACACTGACCTCCCTCTGTCCGTCTGTCCGTCAGTTCCAGCTCCAACCCGGAGCCCCAGACTCCCTCCAGGCCACCGTACGCCGAGACCAGAGGACCCGACGACGACGAGGCCGAGTACCGCCGGCAGCTGGCCGACCAGACCAAGAGAGGATACTACAACCCGCAGAAATACAAGGACACGGAGCTGTAGGACGCGACACGACACAGCAGCTTCATGTCTGCTCTTCACATGTTCATTCACATGTTCATTCACATGTTCATTCACAGCCGTAACGTCACACGCATCTGCAGCTTCTAGTACAAATACACAGAACTGAGCGACTCGACCTCCTGAAGAGTCTGGAGACCTTCACTCCTCACCTCAGTGAAAACCTGCACATTCGGAACGTTTACTCATTAACTCTGTCTTAAAAAAAAAAAATCAGGTTTTTATCCAGGAGTTGAATGAGCCCGTCCCTGATGATCCAACACTTTGAGACCCTTCTGATCATCTGAATGAAAAACACAACATCTGCTGCAAAAGCAGATTCTCTACTTGTTTCCTGGAGTTGAATCTCTTCCATAACAGACGCAGAAACAAATCACTTCTTTATGAATTAAGAATACGTTCCATTTGATTGAAGTAGTTTTAAACGAAGCCACAGAGAACGTGAGTAACTCAATACTGAGACGAAGAAGGAAAAAAAAGAAAAATCATGAAAAAGACTCTTTGCACCAAAGGATAAATATGAAATAATTATCAGTAACATTAGAACATCTTTGAAACAGAAGAAAACGGGTTAAAACAAAAAATGCAGCAGAGTTAAATTTTTTCATTTGGATGATTCTGGAAACATCAGATGAAAACGTAGCTGTGAGATCCTGAACCTAGAGGCAGAAGGAACCGACGCTGGGAGGAGTTCGCTGGTTTATTAACAGTCTATGGATCTTCTCAAGTGCCTTTTAGCTCTCGTCAGTTTGAACGTCATAATCCAACAGGCTTCGTTCTTCTTCTCACCCAGATTTAACGCCTGTGTCTGAACGGTGGATGTGAAGCTACATCCAGACAGAAACAAAAAGTTTGATTTAAATGGATTTATGTCGATAACGAAGCTTGTTTTCAGTCGTTTTTAAATGAACCCACTATGAAGAGGAAACAAACGTCATCATCTTGAGAATAATTAACTCCAGATTAACGGCTTTAAAAACACTAAATGTTCCTCTTCGACAGGTTGTGGTTGTTACGTTTTGTATCAACCATCGCATCGTGTTTTCACGTCGACTCGCTGTCGGTGAATAAATGTTTTCCCCGAATGTGAAACTGTTCCTTAAAACGCAAACTGATTCTAATGCAGAGTGAAAAATGTTACACAAAAACAACGATGGGTTTTCATGAGGACTTTTATATGTTTGTATATTTTATCTCTTCATATATATTTTTTTTTCTTCGATGTTTTGTCATAATTCAGACTTTTTCTGTCTTAGTTACATTAGAGATGTTAGACTGGATGATTGAAGACATGATTATTAAGATCCACATCGATGTCAGAGCTGATCATTATTATTATTATTTAGAAAATAGAGTTGAAAACATTAAACAAGGCTGGTCATTTCCCACATGTACCTGGACGTTGAGTTTAAAAAAGCAGCAAATGTTTGGGAATTTGCTTAAAACATGATCTTACAATGAGAAGAAATCCAGTTTTTTTTTCCTGGAATGAGAAACGTTTGTACTGAAGTCACGTCTGAGCAGATAAATCATGATCAAAACCCGCGTCTGATGTGATTCTGAGGTTCCTGACGGGTTCTGCTCTGCATGTCTGTCGTTTTTCTTTCATTCTAAACCAGAGACAATCACGTTTTTATGGCAGTGTTTTTATATTGAATTTCCGCCGTCGGGTTGGTTTATTTTTTGGGAACGTGGTGACGACACGATGCTTCTTTTAACTGTCTTTAGTTTGTGATTTGCTTCTCAGTGTGTCGTCTCCTCAGCTCTTTTAAATAAATGTTTTGTTTTTTACATGATGTCCGGTTGTGAGTTTGTTTTTTGAGTAAAAAGTAGTTTTGACTCGTAAACAAACATATACAGAAAGGGTTGAAAACCAAATGCCTTCAGTTTAGATTTTGTGATGTAAAACATTCTACGACCCGGTCCGGTCCGGATCCTCGGGTTCTGCATCAAACCACATCCACACACAACTGGTTTTCAGTCTCCGTCTTATTTCTGGATTTTGAACCTGAACAAAGAGCAGCTCATCAATTCAAGTGTCCTCATACTTTTGGTCATAGATGTAGTTTATGTTGTAAAAACACGATCTACGACACGACGCAGAACTGAGCATCTCATCTAACCACTGATATAAAACTATAGAAGGTTATAGATAAAAGGCAATAAATCTGAATATTCTTTGAAAGCGGTTTCTCGTGTTTTCTTACTTAACTCTTATTTGTACTGCAGTATTTCTAGGATGCGAGTACTTCTCTACGTTTACAAAGCAAACGAGGACACATTTGATGTCGGAGCCGTTTCGTTCGTACCTTGATTCTGTTTTTTTTTTCTTTCTCTGCGTCTTCGCTCGTTTCCGATTCGTCTGCGTTCGCGTCGAAGCCAGCGAAGTCGAACACAACCACAAACACTTCGCTGCCTTTTCTTCACTTTATTCAGCACAGGTTCACATGCATTTCCCCTTTGACGCTACAGTCGCTTCTCGTTTGCCGCCGTGGCGTCTTCTAGGTCCAACGTCATTAGATACATTCAGATATTACAGCTACTCAACCAAACGTAATGTTTACTGTTCGCCACCTAAATATTCACAAGAGGAGTTCACCGAGTCTCTTTGGTCCGACGTCACATCAACGCTCTGCCTTCAGTCTGTCCTCTGCGTCTGTCCTTCTGTCCTCGTTGACGTGACAGAGTCGTGTCCAGATTAAGGCAAGTCCAGCGACGTGGGACGGACACAGAGGAGGACGTTCAGATGTAAACCGGCTGCTCCTGAGCCGTCAGCAGGCGGTACATGGCAGCAGGCATCGTCTTCATGTGGATCTGAAGCAAAAACAACAAACAAACAAACAGTCAAACACCTCAACTCCATCTATTATTTATTACAAATAATCAAATGTTAAGATCGGATCAGTAACTGAACAGCGTTGGTGAAATAAATCCATCATCTTTAGCTGTTTTTGACCATTTGGACTTGTTTTTTTTCTTCCTTTTCTTAAATTAAATGAATTGATTTTTCAATAACAGTGTTTCCCAAACTTTTTTGATAAACCATCGTGAGCCAAATTCATTCATCTATAAATCATGAGGAAATTCATTTTAAAAGGTTTATAATATGATGTTAAACAAGTAAACGAGACATTTTGAAGAGATTAATCACTGACGCAAACAGACTGAGGTTTAACTGTTGAAGAATGAAGCAGAACTCAGAGTAAATGTCACGTTTGTCCTGAAGGTTCTGGACAAAAGGACGTAAAAATATCACTGATTATTATGTGGAGTACGTGAGCAGGACATGTTTCTGTTATCTGCTCATATTTAACGACTCAAGTGATACAAAGACAAACGCAGACACAAGCATCTATATATATCTATATATATAGATATATATCGATATATATCTATATATATAGATATATATATCGATATAGATATATATATCTATATATCTATATATATCTATATCTATATATATCGATATAGATATATATATCTATATATCTATATATCTATATCTATATAGATATCTAT
>JAPQRN010000005.1:1912400-1929870 GCA_037367275.1 Coranthus polyacanthus
GCAGTGTGCTGCCAGTCCCTGTACCTCCTCCTCCTCTTCTTCCTCCTCCTCCTCCTCCTCCTCCTCCGTCCTCCAGATAGGACTTGTCATCAGAGAGTCTGCAGTGTGCTGCCAGTCCCTGTACCTCCTCCTCCTCTTCTTCCTCCTCCTCCTCCTCCTCCTCCTCCGTCCTCCAGACCGGACTTGTCATCAGAGAGTCTGCAGTGTGCTGCCAGTCAGTGAACTGGAGAGACACTCAGACGACTCTTTTTTTAAATCTCTAACGACAAACTTTTGCTGCAACTTTTCTTATTTTTCTGACTGTGGAGAAAAACCTACTTTTGCATTTGTTCTTCTCTCTGAGGATTAATCTGTTTCCACAGAAAGCTGCAATGCTTCCCCTCTACCTCCTGATGTTTGCTGGTGAGTACATTCGGTGCCGGTGCTGAAGCATGAGGGCATGTTTCTGTTAATGCCAAATGCTATGATTCATACTTACCACTCTCCTCTCTTTACTTCGTCTCTTCTGCTCTTCTCTTCTCTCTTCTCTTTCTGTGCTCAAAGCCACCATCCAGGCCCAGAACCAGCTGCTGCCAGGATCCTGCAGCTTTGAGTCCAACACCTGTGGATACACGTCAGATCCAGACTTTACAAGCTGGACCCTGCACAAAGATGGTACCAGAGCCATTACAGTTTGGACATTTTCATTAGTTTTTAATTTAATATAGTCTTTCAGTTTGTTTGTTTTTTATTTCATTTTGATTTTAGTTAGCTTTACAGGTGCACAAGTAGTTTCAGTTTTATTTTGAGGAATTGGCTGGTTTTAGTTTAGTTTTCTTTTAGTTTTAGTTTGAGCCTATTAATCGAGGCTTTACCCATAATTTTAATTTCCTCATTTTTATTTAAATTAACAGAGTCACTATTTCACTGCGACTTTTAGTTTTTTTGTCTTAGTTTTCATAAACAGTAATAGATTTTGTCTATATTTTATTATTTGTCTATATTATTTTGTCTATATTTTAGACTTTGTCTAAACAATACTAGCTTTAGACGAAGCACGAGAGGTTTGATTTACCAATCATCAGTATTTTCTGACCTTTTTAACCCAACAAAAAGTGTCTTTAAGTGACTTACTTAAACATCTTGTTTAGTCCAAAACACGGAAAAACCAGAGAGAAGTTTCAGTTCAAATACAGACTAAAAATGTAGCCTAAATATTACAGGCACTTGACTAAAAACTATGCATTTTTGGATCATTTCGGACCAATTTTACAATATTAACATATTAACGAGAAGAAAACACAAACAAATGAGCTGATTGACTAAGCTTATGTTGGGTTCAGACTTGGATATTTGTCAGTTAATGTTATTGTTTTTTCACAGTTAGTTTTGGTCTTAGTTTTAAATGACACTGGATTGTATTTTTTCCTCACTGCACTGTGACTGTTTTAGCTGCTGGGCCAGGTTTACCTCTGATGTTGCCGGTTCAGTCTGTAGCCTTGAATCACTTTGGTGAAAAGAAGTCCATCTGGTCTGCATTGTTTCCAGCATCTCCAAACATCTGGAGTCAGTGAAATAACACATTTAGGCATTTTCTCTGTCTCTCTCTCTCTCTGTGTCGGTTGATATGGATGAGTGTGTAAACGACCATATTAAAGTTATGTCAGCCTATTTTTATGTAAAGAGATCACAGCCACCAGATGGAAGCACATATGATTATCTGAACTTGTTTTAATTACTGGGATTGTCCTCTTATAACACAAATGCTGCTGACTTCTCCAACACTGTATTTGTTGCACTGTTTCTTCTTGTTCTTGATTTAAACACATGTGTTCTCTTACGTGCAGAGCTGAGTTCTTACACAGAATACTAAACGAGGTCCTGCTGCAGACGCCTGTTGTTGCACTGGCAGCAGGAACCCATCACGTAAATTGGGGTCCGAGTTAAGAGGTCGGGGGTATGTTGATGTTAAAACACTCACACAGAGCTTTAACCCGATCTGGGCCGCAAAAACAAAACCTGGAGACAGTGTCACAGAGCTGTTTACAGTGTAAGGTCAGACTAATGCAAGTTAGACAGTTTTACATAAATAAAGACCAACTTATTTTAAGCCTAAAAACGTAGGCACCTCACCCCCAGGTTAACAGAGAACTAAGAATTTTGTTTCCATGGTAACACTTAAACCAAAGATGAACTAATTAAAGAAGGAAGACTCCAAACTCTACACAAAGAGCATAGAGGCAAAGAGGCAAAACTCTTTCGACAACAGCTTTCAGGACAACATAGCGGAAGTTTAGCTCTGCTGCTACACACTGATGTTACCATGGAACAGTTACGTTTCACTTCTTATCAATATAAGGAGTTTGACAGTAGAATAGACAAAAAGATTAGAGCAAAAAGATGAAACTATGGTGCTTTTTGAGAACCGTTTTGGGCACCTGATAAGATCTAAAGTGGACAAAATGATCATTTTGTGAGACAGTGACGGCTTGAGGTGTTGCAACAGGCAGCTCTACAGTCTGTCATGTAACCAAACACACAGACGCTTTTATGTCTCTCTTCATCTTTTGACTACTTTTAACCAAAGTTAAACGTCATCAAACTCACTAAACACATCATTAATCTCTCTAAAAATCTGCTGATGAACCTCTACCAGAGTCGAGGACTTTTATTTTGCAAATCAGTTTCCTTTTGTCATGTGTTTAATTCCTCTAGAAGTACACAATTTCAACTTCAACTTTATTTATTTACTTATATAACACCTTTCATGCAAAATGCAGCCCAAGTGCTTCACAGTGCAAGACAAATATGTTTCTGCTGGAGTGAAACAACCGAACAGTTTGAAGCACAGTCAGCTCTGTGTTTGTTTAGTAAATTAACCACAATTCATAGCACATTAGTCCTGCTGAAAGGTTGGTGCTAGACTGGATCAGCTGGTGGGACGCCCTACTCTGCTGTGACTGGTTGTTTATCTATCAGGTAACTGATGATGCTCTGGGCCTCGGAGAAGGTGGCGAAGCAACTAAATGTCCATATGATGTAAATGCGGTGTGAGACTTGGATTACATTGAATATTACACAATACTTTTATATGCAAATCCTTCCTCTGCAGTTCCTTTAAGATCCACAGATCTTTACAGGGACTTGTTGTTGTTTTCCAGATGCAAATTCATTGTTTTAATTCACTTTTAGCAATCTGCCATTTTGAGCAGTGGCAGGTAGCTTTTCTGTGGAAAAAAAAGAAAACTGGCAAAAAACTGCAGACAAGTTAGCAGCAAGCCAATGAGCATTCTCCTCTGAAGTTGGTAGAGACCAAAAACAGAGCTAATACTGGACTTAGATTTGACTCATCTGAGGTAAACCGACATACGTGAGCTCATTAATCAGAGGTTTAGATATTATTGCAGTCAGTTATTTTCTATAGTATGACAAATTTGTTCAAGAAAAACACCAAATCACCCAATGTGAAAAAACAAAAGATGCTTTTATGTCATTTTAAAAAGACGGTATTAAATACACTTTAAAAAAGGTCAAAATACAAAAGGGGAATACGCTGTGAGATAGAAAAAAGAAAAAAAACTCCTTATACTGTTTTTAATCTACACCCATTTTACTGGAGGTCTAATATCCTCAGAGCTACTGTTGGAAAAACTTCCTATTAAGACTTTTTTCCACCACGGTCCGTTGCTTGTACTTGTCTGAAAGTTGCTCAGCCTCTCTCTGGAAAACGTCACTGGCTCTATTTTCCTGTTTCCATTTCTTGTTGCTGTTGCCGGCGGCTTGTTTTAAAGGCCAGTGGGTTAATGGTGCGCCCAGTGATTCCTCATTTATTCTCCACTCTCATTCCTCTTTCGATTTCTTTTTCTCTTGTGCAGTTAAAGCTGAGAGGAGCGAAGACACGTCACATATATTTGCCATTGTTTGTGGTTTCTCAGTCAATAGAGGGAATGCAGACCGTTTGAACGTATCGAGGTTATAGTCAACAAAGTTTCAACATGGAAACATTTGCAAACAATTGCATCTAATAACAGAAGAAATGAACTGAAAAAACTGAAGGTGAAATGATCTCAGCCTTCAGTGTGTATTAGAAAGGATGTAGCCACAGAGAAATCCACAGAGACAAATAAGAAATGACAGAGCAGTGAGCAGACTTTAGAGTTTAGACGTAGAAAAGAAGGTAGGATGAGCTGTAACCGTGGCAGCTGAGGTGGATGTTACATAATTTCCGTGTTACCATAGTAACAAAGGTCTTAGTAATTTGTCAGTTGGTGCCGCTGGTTCCTTTAAAGGTTCAGTGAGTACGATTTAGGGAGATTTAGAGGGATTGCAGAAAGGGGATTCATTCAGTATTCATAATTATGTTTGCATTAGTGGACAATCACCTGAAGAACAGAATTGTGATTTCATTACCTTAGAATGACCTTTACCTGAATGTCACCATGGTATCACAGGTCTTAGTTCTAAGTTAGCCCAGTACATACTAAGGTTGGATTCATGTTACTTTTACTTAACTGTGGTTTTCTGATTAGTAGTAGAGGTTGTGGTAAATACTGTTAATCTTGCAGAAACTTGTAGGAAAAAACATATTTAATATTCCCAAAACTCAAAGTTCCTTCAAAATAGCTGTGACTGGTACAATATATATCATTATTTGTAGGAAACAAACTAAATGATGCAAAAATCTACTTTACAGCCCATGAAAGATCCTTGTTAGATTATAAATGTTTCCACTGTTTTATTGTCTCGCTCACCTTCCTGTTTCAGGTCGTTTTGTCGCAGTGGATGCAGCCGTGGACGATCAGGACCAGGATGAGACTTCTGCAGACTCCGGACCGAAGACAGAAACCAGAGGGGTCCTGTTGAGTGCGGTTCTGGAGCAGGGCGAGTGGAGCTGCCTGAGGCTCGTCTACCAGATCAGCGGGTCTGGGAGTCTGGAGGTCCTGCAGCGAACTGAGGGGAAGAGCTTCGACCGGCCGCTGTGGAGCAGCCAGGCACCGTCCGACAGCTGGGTCATCTCCAGTGTGGACCTGCAGAACACCAGCGAGCCCTACAGGGTAAAAGGCAGTTCTTAATAGTCTCTTTTAAGTTTTACCAGCTTGGAATGAAAACAAGTTGAGGTTTTTATTTAAACTTTACAAATGTTGGACAAAACAAACATTTGATCTATTTCTAAATTCTGATGGTGAAGCACGAATGGAAAGTGTTCATTATCTAAAAAGCTTCAATGTTCTCATTACGTTTAATGACACAGCTGCACCATTAGTTTTTAATACTAAAGGAACATTCCGCTGTTTTTACATAATCTGCCCAGTAAATCCTACTCACAGAAGGTGGAAGAGGACGGGAGTTATTTGGCTTAAAAATGAAAAATCACTGCGATGCTCCTTTAAGAACTGACTAATGAACCACCAGGCTGAAGGATACTTATGTAAATCCATTTTTTTTTTTTTTATTGTAGTCAGGTTGAGGTTTGCTGAAATCTACTCGGGTAAAAATAAGAGCACATTAAGGTCACTTTAGAAAGTTTATTTCTACAATTAAATCACACAACAACTTAAATATTGTGAGACAAAAGTATTAGTATTAAGTATGAGAAGAAGTTGTAATTTCAAAGATGACAACTTCAGTAATGTTTCTTGATTCCTCACAAGCTGAAAAGACACTGAAAGCAAACTGAAATTTAAAATAAAAGCCATATGAGGATGTTACATCCCCAGCCTTCCACCAAATCGAAAAGTGGAACTTGTTAGTGATGATAGCTTAGTTTCTTTCAATTTGCCCATTGACATATAATGTGGGGGAATAAAAACAAAACAAAACTGGAGCCCACCTAAACCTTTAAAAAGTCCAATAAAAATGTGTTTTTCTGTCGTTTCTCACTTTATCCCACAGCCTTCTGTCTTTTGTGAGAAACTAAAAGCATCAAAACAACAAGTACATGAACCATAAGTTCATATTCTATCACAGGTATTTTGTTCCTAAGGTTGAAATCAAACATATTTATTTATCATTCATGGCTCTGTGTTAAATTAAAGACGTACTGAGACAAGCACATGTAAAGACACCATGTTGAAGTGATTAGTACGTCTCAGTCAGATATAAAAAGCAGCTGAGGTGCAGAAAACTACATTTCATTTGAAAAGGAGACAGATATAGGTTGACATTACACATGTAGCCCCAAATACTAACATGTGGGAAAAATAACTCACACCTACCCCCACACATATTATGTAAACACTGTGGGAACAGTACAGTTGTGTTTATATTACATGTAGAGGCAGACCTGACTCTGACAGGGTCGTGACCTACATAATGGTAGGATCGGCCTGAGTGAAAAGTGAGGGCCCCTCAGCGTATAAACCTGCAGCATTTCAGTCTAAACCTGGATAAAAAAACTAATATTCCAGAGGTTTACACTTACACCGACTGCATAGTCACAGTGATTTACTTTAACAAATATGACAGGTTTTCTTTTGTCTAAATAAGGGCAGAAATTAGCTCCGTAAAATGGCCATGTGTTTTTAAAATTCTAAAGAAATAGTTCATAGTTTGGGAAAATGCTTATGAGCTGCGTGTCCACTTGTGAAATGAGAAGATAAGTTAGGTTTCATGTATGATTCCATCTTTACTTTACTTTGTTTTCATATTTTATTCAATCTATTTACAACTTCCCTTTGGGATTATTAAAATATTGTAGTGAGTTATTTATTCTATAAACTGTAGTCAGGACATGGTTAGCATTGTTAGCCTAGCCAAACACAGTTAAGAGTTGAGGATCTTTAGCCTAGCTTAGCATAGCATTGGAAACAGCTGTAAACTAACCTTAGTCAGTAAAAAAAAAATAGTTATACTCCATAAATAGTCATAAACGATCTGAAACTGTTGACTGTTTTTATAATCGACAAATAAAAGTAGCCTATCGCTGTGATTTAGTGTTGCTAGCTATCTGTTAGCCTGTTTTCAGTGGTTATGCTAGGCTAACACCAAGTCTTTTCACCACCTAAGAACTTAACACATAAAAATTAGGCTGGTATCAGTTTTCTCATGTCATTCTCTGAAAAAATGTGCATATACCAAAACACAAAACTTGTACATTAACAGTGGAAACTGACTACTGTATGAAAAGCAAGTATCTGAAACCAGAAGCATTTCTTATTATTGCTCATGATTTTGTAGAAAAGAATGTGAATAAATGTTAAGAATATAGAGATTTTAAGTTGAACGTAATTTGGTTTTTGTCTCATTGAATGTGTCCTGATGGAATAATTTAGCTGTGTTACTTCTTCACCATCTGAAAATGAAATGTCTGCTTTGAAAGACTGAAAAATTTCATAGCTAATTATGTTAAATAAAATATACCTTTTCCTGACAGCTCTACTCTAGTTGCAGTTAGCTGTAGTAAATTCCATGAATGCCGTACTGTTAGCATAACTAGCACTAATTCTGCATCATTGTCTGTCTGCTAGCCTAATTAGTGCTTTACTTTACATTTACATTACTTTACATTATGTGACATTAGTGTGACCAACTATGAGTTAACATTTAGCATGTAGCCAAAATTACTTGGTTGCGTTTACATAACATTTACTAAGGTGGTTGGTGTTTTCAGTAAGTTAGCGTTAGCTTGGCGAGTTTCACCGCTTGCTCTTCCCCAGCTCCACTCTTTTGTCCAAATATGGTCACTTCTGGCTCCAAAAAGTCACGATGGTGATGGTGAAAATGCAAACTCAAGTATTCACAACAGTAGTCCACAGTGGGTACATCCACCTCTTTTATGGTTTTATACTGAACATGTTGTAAAGTCCCTTGAGGCAAATTTGTGACATCTATCATCGTCCACTGTCCATACATTCGTCTCACCTACTGACTGTCTCCCTGTCCAAACCACTCACTCCTGTCTGCAGTTTTTCCTTCTGGAATCAGCTCCACCTGTTTCTAATCACCTGCTTCCTATCAGACAATCAGCTCTCAGCAGATAAACCAGCCCTCCTCCATTCAGCTGCTGCCAGATGTTTCGTGCCATCATGTTGAACTCTCCATTCTGCTTATCTCCTGCCAGACCTTTCATTGCAAACACAAACCCAGTCTTTTTTGAAAACCTTTTACTCTGTCCCTGACTCGTCTTCTTCTTGCTGCTGATCTGGTTCGTCTGCCTGCGTCTAGTTTCCGTCCTCTCAATTAAAAATGATATATCTCTGTAACATATTTTTATGCACATTTTGAAGTGCCTTATTAGAAAAGGTTGATGAAAATGTCAAAATCTGAAGTTTTTACACTCATTTGAAGATATTTTTTTTGGTCTTTTTCTTTGCCTGACCTAAAAAAGTTTTAAATTGTGCCATAATGAACATTTAATTCAGGACAAGCCGTTTTTCCAAAATGTATTTACACACATTTTGAAGCATTGCAGCAGAAAAGCTCTTTGATGTCCTCAATTTAGCAAAAAAACTTTTTATGCCTTGAGGTGCTTCCTCCCTTTTATGAAAAAGAGTTAAAGAGCTTAGAAGACTTAGATCCTGTTTATATTAAAATGTGTAATATAAAACAATGTTGTTGTTTTTTTTACTTTTTTTACTTCTTTAAGTATGTTTTTTTTCTTCAATCATACATTATACATTTTATGTATTCTAATTACAAACATTTGCTTCTCATGTGCCAATTTGGCCGATTAGTTTTCTCCATTAATCATTTACTAGTTTGCTGTAAAAAAGGTAAAAACAGCCCCTGGTAAAAAGACGTTTCACTGACTCTGGAGAAACGTGCAGAAAACGAACAAACAAACTAATCGATTAGTTTGTTTTTATTAATTGATTAATTGACTTGTTATTGCAGTCCTAGTACAATGTGACTAAAATTTATTTGTGTAAATAAACACAAATTACTCCTGAGCGCTACAGAATCTGATTTGTGTCAGTACAATCAAATCTCCTTAAAGGTTAAACATGTAAGATTCACGTGTGCTAGTTTGCTTACGTGAAAAATTTGAGAACGTTCCGACCTTATGTTCTTGTATCTCGTTTCTTCTTCTGCAAGTTATTTTGCAGCAAACCTGTTGCTCACGTGAGCTTTGAAAGTGAATCAGATGAACGTGGCTTTTAATTCACGTACTCCATCTGACCCTCTGTGCCTCGGATCGCCTCCTATGATTTCATTCTCGTGTCACTTCATATCAGTGGCTGGAGGCTGTGATACTGAACATGTGTTTTTGATTAGGTTGTCATCGAGGGTAAACCTGGACAGACCCCCGGGAGCAGCGTGGCAATCTTTGAGATCCACATCACCCCCGGATACTGCCTGGGTTTGTGCTTTCCCTCATTCATTACTCACATATCGTCTGGAAAAAAAACTGAAGAAAAACAATCCATACATGCATGTCTTGATGGAGAACATCTGTACATTGAGCTCAACACATGCTGTCCTAATGGCTTAAACGAGCCTGGTGCTGATTTGTCTGTTTTCCTCTTAATGTAGAGTGTGATTTTGAGGAGTCTCACCTGTGTGGATACAATAACCAGTGGAACGCTAATGTGAACTGGTACGTGGGAGGAGGCGGAGGAGTCCAGCTCCTTCACAACGACTTCCCAGATGATCACACCTACAACAACAGGACAGGTGGGTTCCGGTTTGGTTCAAAGACCACCTGAAACAGGAGGTGGGACTCCTTCCAACTCTATTGCAAATTTTAATCAAATTTTCTAAAAATCTGCAAAACAAAATGAGTGTTTCCATCCACTACTGTTATGCAAATATTAAGACTGGTTCTTCTTCATCATGGTTTAAAAGTTTGTCCGTTAGATGCAGTATTTCATACAATAACAAACGCCTGCCTTAGTTGTTAATTGAGGAGCTGGTAGACGAGGTCTGTGTTCTTTCAGGTAGCTGATGCTGGACCGAACCAAACCGAACCTCTGGTCTGGATCGTACAGTGTTGTTTCAAACTCTTTCACAGTTTGTCAAAGCTTTAAGTTAACATTTCTTTCTGCAGCTCTTCATACATGGTGGCGTTCCATTGCTGTTTCTTGCATTAATTCAAGATTAATGCAAGAAACCTCACATGCAGACACATTATTCGCTAAATGTTTCCATTGCACTTATTCGCAAAAACATTTTTATCGATGCATCGACTTTTCCACCTTTCCCAAACGTCCACTTTGTGTTTTTTTATGCACAAATTGAAATTGCGAATAAGACGCACCTATTCACACACACTGAGAGTGTTTCCAGTGAATTGGAGCATATTTTAGTCCTTGACAGTCAGAGAAGAGCACAAACCTCAGGACTGAGTCAGTTCACAACACAGTGACTGGTCAAAAATGACTGGACATTCTGTCAATGGACGAACAAATCTCACCAGAACAACGCGGCCTGTTTTAGTGTAAGAATGGAATAGGAAGGTGAGTAACCGTCATCATATGGAGCTAATTTTAGGTAAAGCTATCGGTCTTTAACATCAAACGTGATGTAGATGAGCTAGAGTGGTTTAGGCACAATCTAAACGACTGTCAGACTGATTATGAATAACCCATTTAGCGTTTTTTCAGTCTGAAAAAGCAGAATTTGGCTGGTTGCGTTTTATTGCAAATCAAGTATCTTTGGATTATTAGTTATTAATAATAAATACTTCACCTTGAACAATGGGAAATTATAAGTCTGTTAACATTTTACAGACAGAACAATTAATCATCAATTAAAAGCAGCGCTGTTCATGTTCAGCATACGGGCTCTGTATCTGTTGCCTTGTTTTTGTGAAGTTCTGCCCCTTTTTAGATAAATGAAAACAGATGAAACCTTTGGATGCAGAGGATTGATGTGTTTTTTTTCCTAAATATTCCTCAACATTAAACAGCACGTGGTTTCACTCTGAAATAAAAGTAATTTAAACATTTCCTTTCTTCTTGTTTGGCTCAGTTTCACCTGTAAATTACTGTAAATTGTTACTTATTGATTTACGTCTTTCAGGTCACTTCATGTACGTGGACTCTGTTTACGCCGTTACCTTTAAGGAGGTGGCCAAGCTGGTGTCTCCCATGACGACGGTCCCCATGTCCGGCTGTCTGAGTTTTCAATACCAGCGCAGCGAGGAGAGAGGGAACCTGTTCTCCGTCTTCACCCGGGACCGACTGGGCCAGTACCAGGAGCTGTGGAGGGCGGGGCCAGAGAACGAGAACGAATGGAGTGGAACCCCTGGAGAGTGGGTACCTGTGCAGGTGGACCTGAAGGCACCGTACTCCATACAGGTCAGTGTGTTTGTGTGTCGTATCACTGCAGGTTGAACAAAGACAGAGAGAAACGACACGAAACACCTGGACTGGGAATCAAACTGGGGATGTTGTGGTTCATGGATAACACCCACCAGGGTTGACAACTACCTTCAATGTAAAGTCACTAACACATGCTCAAAAAGTCAGTACATTTTTCTAGATTCAATCAAATGCTAATCTGCATTGCATGCTCACAAATATTTGTGCTTCTTCCCCCAAAATAATCACATTTTTGAAATATCGAAACATTCTCAAAAACTCAAACATTTTGCACTTTTGGGTATGAGTGTGGAAAAATGGCTCAATAGTGGCACCTAGAAACGCTCACAAACTATGTTACCGAGACATAACAAATTTAACAGGTCCACAGGTGTACCAGGTCCAAATCAGGTCCTTGTAAAAAGCCTCTCAGACCCAACAGTGAGCCACTGTGGTTTGAATATGCAGTTTTTCAAGTTTTTGTTGTTTCTAGCCATTATACTGTCGACACGAAAAGTATTATTAGACATCTTTGAAAGAAGGCCAGGCCAGAAGAGCCGGGAGAGGATCAGTGATCAGACCTATCCCCACACTTTCTGAGTCCTGTATAGGCTCAGCACCATCCACTGTCATTCTGGAATCTGGGTAAAAGCTCTCTGTGTTTGTCTGGTTCGTATTTCATTAAATGAATCACACTCATCTTGGCGGTGCTAAGCACAAGACGCAGTGACAGCGCCTTTGCAAAATAGTGTCGGGAGAAGTTGTTTGGTGGAACATCTGCATGTGGAGATTAAAGACGTGGTGTTATTTTCAGCGTGTAGTTGTTCCCTCAGAGGTTGTTATTGTTCTCTCACGTAGCGAGGAAGACTTGGAAGATGATAACACACAGATGACAAAAAGGAGGAGAATGCTGACTGAAATAGATGCCCGATGGTAGGATTATCCCAGCAGAGTGTGAGCCAGACTAGTCATTAGGTACATCCATTCACATGTCTATCTGGGTCCTTATTAGTCCATTAAATGATTTGCTGCTCACGAGACACATTCACTGAGACTCATTTATTACTCCCTTCAAAAGTTGTTAGATTTGTCGTGAGCTGCTTTTTTGAAAAAAAGTTGTGAAAGTGGTCTTAAAAGTTGACAAATCTAGTGAGAAAATCACTAAGTTGGAAACACCGGTGTCCACAATCACTCAGCTAAGGCACTGCCCTGAAAACAACAGTGCCACTTAATATATCGTTAAGTTCTTTTGTTTCTTTTTATGACAGTGAACACCAGATACATAACATTTTAGAACCACTGCTGCAGCCACCAAAAGAGAAGACTTACAGTATGTTAATTAAACCTAAAGCCCTGACCCGCTCTGATAAAAGGTTTGTGGGAAATTGGTAAAAGGAAGTCAAATATTGTGCAAACACAATTCTCCCATCAGAGAATTAAAAAAAAATCTTTCCACCCAGGAAAAAAAGAAAAACCTTTGGATGCAGAAATAGTCAAAATACAGGGATTGTGAGTTGGAATCCAGATAAATACCAGGTGCAGAGAACAGTGATTCATGAGAAGAGTTTTCTGAGATAAGTAAAGCTGTCTTCTCCCTCCAGGACCTTTTCCTGTTGGCTCAGGCTACGAAAACTGCACCTACAATCACTCAACTACCGGGCTGCACTGAAAACTATCTGTTATTACACAAGCTTTTTTACAGTAATTTACAGCAACAAGGAAGAAAAATCCTAATAATTTTAATTAAAAGAATGCAGCCTGAACAACAGTGCCACTTGTTTTTTTTGTGTTTTTATGTCAGTGAACAGCAGATATTCAATGTTTTATAACTGCCGTTGCAGCAGCCAGAAGACAAGACACGTGTTAATTTAATGTACGACTAAAACTTTGCAAGGTTTATTTTGGAAATTAAATACATGCAGATATCCCGTATCTCAAGGCCATGAAATTAAACATATAAATAAAGTGCCAGAAGTTTTAAAAGTGCACTTGAGTTGTGCAGACACATGTACACATCATCATGTCGTTTTGTTCGTGTGCGTCTGTCGTCATGTGTCTGACTCTGCAGGTGGTCTTTGAAGTGGCCTTCAACAGTCCAAGAGGAGGACGTGTTGTCGTTGATGACGTTTCCTTTTCTCCAGAGTTTTGCAGCGCGGACTCTGGTGAGAAGCAGCCACAGTCGCACTCACTCACAGGATCGACATAACTTTAACGTCATCCATAAGTCATTCGGATCAGCTGGAAATTTGGATTAGGAATTTTTTTAGGGATTAAATGTTTAAACAACAGTTAGAAAAGGAGCTGACCACACAGAAATTATTAAACAAGAAATGAGGTTAAAAAAAGTCAAGTTTGTCAAAGGATTACAGGGAAATCTTTGGCTCATTTAACAAAACAGATCCCTCCTTAAGTTTCAATGTTTTCTGTAAAGTTTATAATATCTGGGATTTACATTTTACCTCCTCTGAACAACTGAAAGTAGAAAGTTTGTGAATCTTGCTTTTATATTTAGATTTGTATCTTGCTGTGAACCAAAGATAGAAAATACAAATACTTACGGTTACTGAACTTAAGTAGAGTTTCCAGGTATCTGTACTTTACTTGAGGATTCATTTTTCTTACAACTTTTTCCTTTTACTTCCTACATTTTAACAAATATCTGTACTTTCTACTCCTTACATTTTCAAAACGGCCTTGTTTCTTCAGTTTCAATGCATTTAAGGGGAATTATTGATTTTTATTTTGCATCAGGACCGATTTGCACCTAAATGGATGGAACACTAACGTGATAACATTAAGTATCTGTACTTCTACTTGAATGAAGAATGTCTGCACTTTAGACATTGGATGTCTACATTAGACAATTAAAATACAAATATATGACCACCCCTTAATGTGCCGCTCACCGTCCCACAGAGCCGACCTTTGACCCCTCCATCGCCAACTGTGACTTTGAGTCTGGTCTGTGCCAGTACTCCCAGGACCAGGTGACGGGTTCGACCTGGAGGAGAGTCTCCGTGAAACCGAACATTTTTAGGAACGGAGACCACACCACAGGAGCAGGTGGGTTTTAAAGGACGAGTGCACAGTTTGAGTCTGAAAAGAATATCAGGTAAACATCGGTGAACGTGTTTGTTTACTATTTCTTCTAGTTCATGTCTAAATACCGCAGAAAAAAATGTGAGAAAGTGCATAGCTTGTAGACAACGAACAGCAAATTTACCCTTAAAGCTGCAGTGTTTAATGTTTTTTTGTGTCACTGGGCAAAACATCCATAATTGCCTTTCAACATATTGTAATTCAAGTGGTCCGAGAGGAAACAAGAATTGTATCCACTTCTCAGGTTTTCAGGTTGTGTTTTCAGACAGGTAGGGGTTGAAGACATGACTGACAGCTGTAATGACCAATCGCTGATCAGATTCTCTACTCTGTGGCTCCACGCAGAAGCTTGGAAAAGTGTCTTCTCTTTTCCACCTCAATGTGAAACGACGTTAGGTTCATCAGGGCCCGAGCCGAACGTAGTATCAGCGAAGGCTCTGTTGTATCTGTAAGGATTATATTAAATGTTTACGCTCAGTTTCAAGTGTCTACATAAATATGCACGAAAACTCTGGCGGAGACATCAGGAATGGCGAAAAATGTGATAATTTATAGGGTTCGTACATTAAACTGCAAAAATGGCTCCGTAGCGCCCCCTACAGACCACTCCCGGTCACTTTGACCGAGACAAACGAAATTCGGCAAACGCGTATCTCACTGGGATCTACAAAGAAGGTTGTGGGGTCTGAAACGCCGTGATTTACTCACCTTGTATTTTAATGAACTCCTCCTACAGAGATTTCATTCAATTGACTTCAGATTTGGTCAGTCCAGTCTGAACACGTGGGAGATTAAAAGTTATGGAAATGGTGAGTTTTCGGGACACTATACATTCAGGACGGGACGGTGAAATTTGATGTCTCGCCATGAAACACGAAATGGTTATAACTGGGCTGTACATCGTCCAATCTGCACGAAACTTCACATGTATGATGAGAATCCCACCCTGAATGGAATGACACAACAATATTGACTCTGACCCATTACTTCCTACTGGCGACAGGAAGTAATACACCCAATACTTTTAGTAACTGCTTCTTCTAGGTTCATCAGATCCACTTGAAATTTCATCAGCACAGTTGTGAGACCTTGTTGATGCTACATGATGAAGCTTTTGACCTGTCGTCAACCTGTGTTAAAATAGCTCCATAGCGCCCCCTGCAAAACTTCAAACATTCAGCACCTGCGTCCACAGCATCGGATTTGGCTCAAATTTTACACATGTGATAAGAGTCCCACCCTGAACAAAATGACACAACAATGTTGACTCTGACTCATAGCACCATCTACTGGCAACAGGAACTCTCGGCACAAACATCATCCGATTGACGTGAAATTTGATCAGTGTGTTCTACAGATGATGTACAGTGGCACAACGTATAATTGGTGAGTGGTCTCTAGCGCCACCTATTGCCAACAGGATGTAAGGCTAATGGCACAAACATTGCCCAAGTGACCTGAAATTTGTACAGTGTGTTTTACACATGGTATGCAGTGAAGTGATGTACACTTGGTGGGTGGTCTCTAGCACCGCATCGTTGACACTGGAAGTGACATTTACATCAAATTTGCTATGTCCTTGAGGATGTTGGACCCAATGATGCCTACGTGCCCGCGGTGGTCAAACCCCTCGACCGCGGCCCGCCCTGACTTGTGTGGGAAACCTAAAACCCTGACCAGCTCTAATAAAAAGATTTGCAACAAATTGGTACAGAAATGCAACTCGAAGGTCAAATGTTGTGCAAAGTCAGATTTCTGATGTAGCTGTGTCCCCTCTGGGAATAGAAATTCTTCTTTCCCTTTGGATGCAGAAGTAGTAAAACTAAAGGGATTCTGAGTTGAAATCCACATCAGTACCGGTAATTCAAGAGAAGAGTTTTGTGAGATAACTGAAGCTGTCTTCTCCCTCCAGGATCTTTCCTGTTGGCTCACTCCCGGTTCGGCCCGCGCTCTGGCTACGTTACCCGCCTCACCGGGCCAACTCTGCCCGGCAACACCAAGTACTGCCTGAGATTTTACTTCTCTCTGAGGGGTGAGTGGCGCCCAAACACAGCCCAGATGGACTGATGGATAAATACACATCAGGCTTTTTGATTTATTCTGCTGACTCACCGAGCAGAAATAACTTTGGCAAACTGCAGGTTTCAACCAGACGGACCAGGCTCTGACGGTGTATCAGCAGCAGCAGCAGAGCGGCAGCCAGGAGAAGATCTGGACCCAGGGGGAAAAATCGAGAGGAATCTGGATCGCAACCGACGTCACCTTCCAGACGTCACAGCCTGCCAAGGTCAGAAGAGAGGAAATGAAAGTCAAAATCTGCAGAACACGTGTGAATGAATGAATAAAAAAACAAATAAATAAATAAATAAATAAAGGATTAATAGAAAAGGAGGGAAGAAAGGAAAACTGAAACTGAAAAAGGAAAAGAGGAGGAAAAAGGATGAGAAAAACCAATGGAAGGAAAAATGAGGAATGGCAAGAAGATTTTTGGAAAGAAGGAAGTAATGAATTAAAAAAAACAACTGAAGTAGAGCACAAAGGAATATATTTTAAAAAATGATGGAAAGAAGAAAGTTGGGAATGAAGGGAATGGAAAAAGGTAGGAAGGTGAAAGAATAAACAAGAACATACAGAACTAAAATGAACAAACTGTTAAAAGAGAAAAAGAAGACTGAAAATTAAGTGAATTAACAGATGAAGAATGGAAGAAAAAGGAAATAAAAACAGAATAATTCAACCCCAAACACAAGAAGCTATTGCAAAATTACTTTTTAAAATAATAACAGAAAGCATAAACAGAAATATCAATTAAAGTATTTTATTGACATAGGAGAATAAGAAGTTTAATGAATCAGTTTAATGAAAAGGTTCGCTCCCTTCTGTGGTTTCTAAAAGGCAGGATTTATTTTTTAAACAGCTGTTTGAGGCCAGAGACTCATTACGTCATATGTTCTGTGTGATGAGAATGAATTCTTCCAGATGCCAAATCGCTCCACACTGTTCTTCAGTCCTTTCTCCTACATACTGAACTGTTTTAAAACACTCACGAAGGATTCACACAAACAAAAAACAACAAGTTGGGTTCATTTAGATTTGATCCGTGAAAGATTAACGGCTGTAAAAAGCTGAGGAAGACGACTGTGCTCACTGTT